>SCHK01007593.1:738-19896 GCA_004124795.1 Poropuntius huangchuchieni
ATTTTGCTGAATCTCTGTGTGAAAGGGGCTATAATGTTCTTTGACAATGTAAATGTTCTTTGCTCGCTTTCTCTGTATAATTTATTCGCTGTTTGAATAACTGTGGGAGGTACGGGTAACGTTAATTCATTACCTCAACCGTGAACATGAATCGTGAATTCCATACATTACTTAATAGTGAAAACAACGTCTTTTCTTTTTTCTTTTTATTGTGAAAACAACATCTCCCATCGTTCCACCCTTCTTCACTGCGTCATCAAGCTTCGCCTTTGTTATTGTTTTGAACATGCGACCTCTAGCGGCGAAATCTTACATATTGTGCCTTTAACTATATGAAATGATCTGCGGTGCTGACGCTCTCCAGGTGCGGTGAAACTCCACCTTCGTTCATAGCCACTCCTCAAGCCCGAGCTGGCCCGCTTTGGTCCAAGCTTTTCGGTGGGTTTATCGGCCTGTTCATCGTGGTCTGAACCTGTGCTTTGTCCTGGTGATCTTCGTCTGTGATCTACCTTCTTGCTACCACGGACTGGTCTATGGTACCAAACTCTGCCTGACATTGACTTTTTCTCTGCCTCACCCCTTGTTCTTTTGCTGGATTGGACTGTGCTGACCTTTGCCTGACTACCTATTCATCCTCTACTGTCTTGAGCTGGTAAGGGACATGGCAACCAACCGGAATTTTGTTGTTTTCTCTGCAAACGCAATAAATTTCAGTTCTGTAATCCTCTGCTCTGCCCTTACGGCATACCTGACAGATGCAAGTGCCATTCTGTCCATGTTAAGATAAGAAAAAAAAAGTATGAAACAGATCAATAGAATTAGCTGAATCTGAAACTGAAATAGCTAAAACTACGTACGGCCTTTAAAGAGCTTAGAGGACATTATAGCATCAGTCTATATGGAATCTGTCCCCCACTGACTCACTGAAGAGCAAACCATCCAATAAATAGACCAGATTAAAACTTGGGATAGTTGTCAGCCTTGTCCACAATTAGGAGCTGGGAACACACAGGACACAATAGCATCATTCTTTCTTGATTTTAGTGTGAGAGAAAGAAGGGGGAAAAATCCCTTGATAATAACTTGATTCTTTTGAGAGAGCTCAGGAGCCAGCTTAGTTCTCTGGGGGACAATAAGGGCAAAAATTCTCTGTGGTGACAGGACTGCATCAATGATCAGCCCCTGAAGCAGATTATAGGCCAACGTGAATAGAGCCCACCACTACTAGGGGCTAATAGAGGACCCCTGATAACTCATTCTTCCTCTCACAATGTCCCTGCCAGAAGCTAGGTCTTAGTATCGCCTAACTCCGCTATCCAAAAAATATTGACATACACGGCCCCCTCATGAGCAGATACAGGGTAATACTTTTTCAAGCGCTAGTGGTTGCCATCATATTAATGCTTGTCAAAAAAACCTCCTTACCTGAAAGAGAGTTCATATTTAGATTATAAAAAAGTAAGTTCTAATATAAATCCATCAGAAGACCTACCCTTGTCTGAATATGCCCACTTCCCGACTATGTAGTAAACAAAAAACAGTTTGTGAAACAAGTATGTCTGAATTCATTTTGAGATTCTAAAGTGTGCATCCAATAAACGCTTTACTATCCTGTGAGTCGTGAATGGCAGGAAACAACATAACTGACATTGTAGGTCACATGGCAATGGCAACAGGACAGATGTTGTATGTTCATTTATATCTATATGGCTAAAATGCTGACAGGCAGCGAACTAAAAGATATGTTCAGATTGGAAAACTAGCATATTCATTATTGCATACTGCACAGTATTTAATGTGAATGGCATAGTTTCTTAATTTAGTGATGTTAGCTATTTGTGATGTTAGTGATGTTAGCTATTGTTAGCTAGCTGTAAAAATTTGTGTAAATGTGGACAACTCGGAATAAAACCATCAACTTGTGTTCTTGCCATACTGTAGAAAGGACCAAAATTATATTATTTCTCTCGCAATATTATGGAATGATCTTTTTGTAATGGGGAAACATGGATGTGCAAAAAATAAGAAAAACTGTGACACAAACATTTTGTTAATTAAATAGCACAAGTAACTGGGTAGCAAATTCATGGAATATAAAGCATGTAGAAAATGTACATACAGTGTACAGTACACACACTGCACTTTCTTATAATAAAAGGTAGAGTGAGATAGTCATTTATAAAATAGTTACACTGTTCAAATACTGATTGTTCAATACAAATAGTAACAATTACATTACAGTTTTTCCCAATTGTTAAAACATTGCTTGCTGAATCTTTGGCCCACTGTCCCAAAACTCTAAAGACGAAACCACAAAATCTTTTTTTGCACCACAATGACTCAAACAGGTGTTGTATGAATAGATCTGTCTCCAACCAAAAACACACTGATGTGCTAAAACACAAAACTCTACTATGAACAGTGTTGGGGAAAGTTACTTTAAAAGTAATGCATTACAATATTGCGTTACTCCCTAAAAAAGTAACTATTTACGTTACTTAGTTTCTTTTTATGGAAAGTACTGTGTTGCGTTACTTTTGCGCTACTTTTTAAATATGGGCAGGGCTTGATTGTGTTTTTAATATAAGAAGTTCTATTTATAGCAAATGTAAAAGCCTTTCACACCAAAAAGTGTAATGAATAAACCACAGGCTGAAGGAAAAGTAAACTCACGTCTGTACAGTAGAATACAGGAGAAGAAGCTTCAACACTCTTCAGCTATTAAAAACAATGAAGCACAATTGTTAGTTTATCTAAAATCATTTATTAGTATGGTTGAACTGGATCATGAAATGTCAGCAGCAAAGACATTGGTTAATAAAATGGGATTAGTTACATTTGTGTTATTTTACACATTTATTGCATATTGCATTTATTTGCGTCATATTCTGAGTTTGCATTTCACTGCTTTAAATTCATTTTGATGAATACTAAATCAGTTTTTTTGCAAGTGAGATGAATTAATGCACATTCACATTTAATATAGAACTACACTGTATTCACACAACTGCACTTCTGATTTCTCCCAACAAGAGGACAGGGAAAAGGGAAAATGGGAAAAAGTAACTCAGATATTTTCTTATAAATTAAAAAGTAATGTGTTACTTTACTAGTTACTTGAAAAAAGTAATATTATTACGTAACTTGCGTTACTTGTAATGCATTACCCCCAACACTGACTATGAATATTCCATCAGTTATACCTTTTGCACTGCATAACTTACAGCAATGGTTACCTACCCAGATATACATGAACACACAAACGCAATATAATAACAAAAAGGCCATTTACAATATTTCTGAAATGCAGTATTTTTAACGTTTGTGATGTATGTAACCCTTTCCAACAGAAATACTCTAGGAAAAACTCTGAAGTTTCTTGACTTCTTTCTTAAGATGTATGTGTTTTCAGCCCTAGATCCCATCTACCATCAGACAGAGAGGCACCAGAGCCAGAATCTGATTCACAAATTAGCCAGAATCTACAGTAGCCGAGCACCACACCCTCAGGCTGAAGGAAATTGTCTGCTTTCACAGACCAGAAACCCACCTAACAAGCTTGTCACCAAGGTGAGAGCAACCTAGTTAGCAGGTAATTGCCTGAAGAGGACTTGTCAGCTCCACTGCGGGAGACTTCACTCAATGAGTGTGAGAACTTTGACACAGTCAAAGCGGTACCTCCCAATAACCATATAAATAGAAGACAATGGACCTAATTGCAATCAGTGTCCTCCAGCTCTACTGTCTTTATGTTCCTACACTTCGCTCACTCTTGTTCTAATGACCTGAAGTTCGGCAGACTTTTACAACAGCATATCAATGCATCTGAATGCAGATCCTCTCGTATGCATCTAAGGTCCAACACAAGTTGATGGATAAATGCCTTCTTGGGTGAATGTTAAGAAGTAAAGTTAGGTGGAGCAACACGAAAGTCACACCTCTGCTCAAACAGTTCTCGTTTCACACATGACAAGTCTTTTGATGTCTGAGCTATTTTCAGCGAAATTACTTGGCTGTTAAAAGGGTAAGAGATTTTCAGCTAGACACTGAAAGGACAACGAAATGTGGAGGAGTAGGTGCTGGTGATATGTGAGAGGTCAGTAATGTGGTACAATAAAAAGGAGTAAAGTTTAGCACCTGGCAAGTAACTTCTCCATCAGATCCTTACTACAAAAACAAACTGATAAGTAACGATATCGGCAAGCAATATCTCTATATTTTGATGTAAAAATATAAGCAATGTAAACAAGGGCAAATTCAGATCAACAAAACAGTAATGGAACAACAGAAACAGCACATCCTTGATCCATCATCACAAAGTGCAAACAATATTATCAACCAGCTCTAATCGGCTAAATGCAACTAAAAGGCATGCAGATATTATCAACATTCATATCATTATTTTCTGCAAAGCTGATTTGAAACAATGTGTATTGTGCTATAAAGTGCTATGCAAATAAAATTGACTTGAAGATGTGATAAAAATTATTCAAAACAATGGACCTTAAGTCATGCTTTTCAGATCTAGTGCATGGATTAATTGCAATAATGGAGCTTTTTTTTTAACTAAAATATGTTATTTGGGGTTTAGTGTTATGGAAGGTTTCAGGTAGCTTTTCTGGAGTGCTAGATAAATGACTATGAACAGTATGTAATGAGTATGTTGGGACGTGACACACAGTTGTTCTTGTAACGTCATGTTTTGACTGCCTGCTCCGTTTGGATTCACCCAAAAGAAACCTGAGCTTAAAACCTCTGAATGTATCATTAAAGGGCTCTGTTTTTTCTTTTTTTCTTTTTGGTGTATGTTGTTGTTGTAGTTCTTGTTGTGGCCACCACACATAGCATGTATGAAAATTGTGTGTTTTTATAAAACTATCATTACAGTCAGCTCCAGCTCAATTCTTGTCACGACTAGACTTTAAAGCTCAAAGCAGTTATTTGCATGGAGTAGGGGAAAAATTAAATATTAAAAATTCTGTTTAATAAAACAAATTAGTTTAACCTTGATGAGCATTTAGAACTTTCTATTTCTTTTAAGTGCACAAAAATGACACATTTTAAATAACCAGAATTGTTTAACTGTTTTGATTTTAATTACTTTTGTCTCTTTAAATTTACATGAACCCTGAATTTTGTAAGTTTTCTTTGCGATAATCACACAGCCATGGATGTGTATTTGAGAAGGTCCACTGCAATAACCTGCAGCTGGCAACCCGTAGCTCTTGACTGGTTATCTGGTAAAGCTAAACAGGGTTGAGCTTGTTCAATACCTGCATGGGAGGCCTTCTGGGAAAGTTAAGGTATCTGCTGGAAGAGGTGTTACTCTGTATTAGTAAATGAAGAGGAGTACCACAGGGCTCAGTACTAGGACTGTTTTCTTTTCACTCTGTATATGCCTTGGAACACATCATTAAGAAACATGGAGTTAGTTTTCACTTCTACGCTGACAATACTCAGCTCTATATTTCTTCACAACCCAACCAAACATACTAATTCACAAAACTACCGGAATGCATAGTTGATATGAAAAATTGGATGACTAGTAACTTGATGACTCGAGCTGAATAATGCTGCCTCTTGTTGAACTGCTTGAAAATAGATTCAATACATTACACTCTTATTAAACTGAACCGAACCAACACTGAACGGACTTCAGCAGCATAATTTAGCTGAATAATTACACAACATTTACTTTGAAAAATTTCAATTGAACTCTAGTTACAAGTTAGCAAAGCTTTAGATTTTGAAATATTAAGCTAATTCACACAATTTAATTGCAGTTGCAAAGGATGCAACTGTTGATTAGTTACTGATGAGTTGCTCCACCTGCTAAAAAAACAGCCTCCAAAAATTAAATCCACTTACCGAAGACAGTCACTATATATATACATACACATATACACATTTATTAATATTTATCTTAAAAGTTACGTGAAGATATTTTACTCCTTTTACTTTGCATACAATTGGTTAATATGTGGCGACATAATGACTGATATACTGATAAGTTGTTTTTTTATCTTGACATGTTAAACATTTTTCATAATTAGCACTCTGTCTATTTGTGGATAACGCATTATAAGGGTCAGATTTGATGGATTTGGATTGGTTTACATGTAAATGATAGTGACGGGAGCAAAACTCATTCACTTTTTCAGCACAGATCCATTGTGTGAACCCACCCTGCAGTGAAGTGTGCTTATATCAGCGTAAGTATATCAATGACAAGGTGACTAGAGGGGGTAGAGAAGAGGGGTTATCATTAGTGAAGCCCTCTGCTGCTGTTCACGACTAGTTCCAGTAATTACTTCACAAAGGGTGGTTTTCGCCATCCCACTGTTTTTCCCACACAGAGCAGGCACAGAATTCCAAGTGGCCTCAGACTTGCAATCTCCTTGCTTTAACCCAGGCAAATTGCTAAGCTTGGCCATTCTTCAGGCACTGTAATTGCATTTTAGTGCTGTTTTTATTGGTGCCGGCTTGCCCAGCCCCCCGGTCTGACCGCTCAACACTAAGAATGCCATTGAACGCAGGGTAAATAGAGAGTAAATAATTTGTTTATTGGGAGGTTCAAATTAGGGGTTAATTAAGGATTTAGAATGGACCGAGGTGGGGAAATATTAAATTAAATGGAATATTAAAATGTTGTGGTGTTCAAACATGTTGTATAACACTGTAAAGTTATTTTGTTGTCAGGTAACCTAAAAATGAGCTTCATGCTATAAAATCTAGATGATATTCAGATAAAAAATTGTCTGTGTTAATCTCACAGCATTAGGTTACATCCCCAAAAGTAATTTTCATGGGTTAAATCTAGCAAAAAATAGAAAATAAAAGAAAGAAAACTTAAGTTAACAACTGCAATTCTCAGTGTTTCTCAGTGAAACTACAAAAACTTTCCTTTTTTTACCATTTTTAACCATTTTTAGAGGTTTATTCAAATGTGCATACTTAAGTTCAACTCATTAAAATACTCAAAGAGATCTAATTTTGTTCTTGGCACCACTGAGCAGTTCTTCTTTCTTGAGTGTCCCTGCTTCTAATTCTACGGTACAGATGCATTCCAGAGCTGGACAACTGAGCAAGTGCTGTTTGCATTGAATCGAAATAACAGCAGAAAACTGAAATGGCCACAGGATTAAGGGATCTGAACAGGATAAAAGGATAAAAGATTCTTGGTGTTATCCATTTTAGCTTAAAAAATGGAGAGTCTTAACCAGGATTTTGGACCTCACAATGCTTAGAGTCTTTATGGAACATGGTTGTGCAATTTGTAATGATCTAAATTTGACATTTTTGTATTCTATTGTGTCATTGAGTAAACGGATTAGAAGAAAGACGAGGTTTTGAGTGCTCAGAGTCAAAGCTTCTCTGGTGGAGGTGTTATAGCTGGAATGTAATAACTAAGTCAAAAACGTTTTAACTCTGTCAATGTCATTTTTTGCACACTGTGTGGAAATAACAGTGGTCAAACTAGTTTAATTTCACAGATGAGAAGAGCACAGATCAAAGTACATCCAGAAGCAGTACTGAAAGTTCCCAAAACTTTAACAAACCTTTTCTGAATGTCCTCATGATGTTCTTTTCACTTGTTCTTATAACAATGAAATCAAAAAACCTCTCACAATGTTAGTAGAAAATATCCTTAAGATATTAAAAATAAATGTTCAAATAACATGATATATGTGGGTAAAAATTAAGAAACGTTTTAGTATACTTTAAAAAAAAATTCTTAGAAAATTAAAATTAAACGTTCAAATAAGGTTAGATTTTTGGTAAAAATAAGGTTAATAGAACGTTGTCAGAAATGTATAATAACCTTTAAATAAAATTAAAATCACAGCAAGAAAACTGGACTTTTTAATGTTCTGAGAATACTAAAAATACATTTTCAAATAACATTTTATTTTGGGTGAAAATAAAGTTCGCAGAATGTTGCTGCCACACCATGCCTCTGCTCTGTTTTGCTCGTCTAGTTAGTTGTCATGATTATTGATTTGAGTTCTTCATTATGCTCAGGTGTGTCTTGTCAATTATCCTCTTTTGATCTGTGTATTTTCTTGTCTGTTCAGTGTTAGTGGGTCAGGTATCATTAACTTAAATATAAATTTGTGTGTCACCAGCCTTTCTTGTGTGGACATGTGGATTAAATTAAAGAATGTATATCATCTTCGATCTACACCGTTTTGTGACAGTTGTAAGGAATGATTTTGTGACCTTTAAATAATCTTATCATCGACAGTGTCAGACACTGTAATGATCGTAAATGCAATAATTAGCGAAATAGAGTAAAACCACCCATATTGACAATATTGTGTATAAAATTTACATCACTTAATATTAACTTGAACATAGCATTAACCTTTTTATTTATTTATTATCATTGTAGTAGGTATATAATAGTGATCTTTAAAAGAGGACAAATGAGTGTCCAGCTCAAATTTGCACTAGCACACGGACATGATATTTCAAAAACCACTATTTTTGACTAAAGTAATATTACAGCAACTGAAGACTTGTGTTCAACTTATGTTTGGAAGACTCATTTGTAGAGCGCACTCTTGAAGGGTTGCCATTTTTCACTTATTGTAAGCAATGCTTATTAAGTGTCTTTTAGCTTGTTGTTTTTGGGTTCTGCTCATATTTATGGAGTTTATATAGTAGGCAGGTACAAGATGCAATAATTTGGTATGTGGCTTATTTCCAAGATAACGCAATTGGATTTAAGTTTACTATAGGATTGTTATTATTTGCTGTTTTTTATAGCAAGATCTGGCAACGCTGAGTCAAGACCCACCTCCTTCCCTGTGATTTCTCTGATACACGTTTAAATACATCATTGTTGTCACTATCTGATTTTCCAGGAGCTTTTATAACAACAGCTATGGAAAAACCTTAAGACTGACCTGTCTACGAGAGAGGGACAAGTTGAAACTGAGGATTAACACTGGGTTACTGTGCGCAAAGAGCCAATTTCAAATCAGTTACGGCATGCATAAAAATTCCTGTGAAGCTCCGAACGATTTTACAGCACTCGAACATCACGGACGGTGGATTTCGTACAGATGTGCTTGCAGAAGACTTTCAAGACTAGCATTCCACCCCACAGATCAAACACGTACACACATATAGATAAAGTCTCTCAAGTGGCCTTTCATGGTGGAAACATCCCTTGTAATTACGAAGCTCAGTTGCTGGGCTCTGCTCGGCTGTAATTTGTGTGGTAATCAGTGTAACCCACCTCTTGCTCGCAGTGGCCTGACACCTTTGACCCCACGCACAGTGTCAAACAGCCTGTCAGTGGGGCTTAATAAAGCGAAATGACAAGTCTCCAGAGACATTACCACACTGCCATGTCAGACGGCAATGAGTGGTTGTTGCCGCCTGCCAGGTACTGAGGTATTTTATTTAGCCCTGAGGAGGACAGGTGTGCTCTGAAACAGCACGAGAGAGGGAATGCCAAAGGTCTTCGAGTTGGAAGCCGCTACAGGTGTTGGCGCTCAGACAAGACACCGCGTTAACATAAAAATGAATCGTTCCATTATCAAGGAGTATCTTCACGCGTCCTCATTTATTTACACTGTCTTTTGATTCCGATAAAAACAACAGGAGTCTCTTTGTGACACGAGTGAAATGCTGACAACCGCATAACAGCGTTCTAAAGTGTCAAAAGTGATTCATACTTCACAATCAATGCCACAAATGCAGGATTAAATATAATTAAAGAAATTATGCCCATCAAGGAGAAAAGCCTGTCTTGTGGGGATTTGATCGTATCAAAAGAGACACTGGTGTGATGTGAAATGCAGTGAGGAGACACGCCTGGACCACCTTAGAGCGATGAGATCTCTGACGCTTTGAGAGCTTCTTTAGATGGTTAAACTCCCTTTAACCCCATTAGGGGAATTCGGCTGCCGTCTCTTAGCCTTCATCCTGAGAGGACGAAAACCTGTGAGGCAAGGGTGGCTTACGGATCAAAATGACAAGCGGAATTGTCTTTGGTCTCAGGTTTGCATTTCACAAAGCGGGCCAAGCAAGGTGGCACTAACAGCTGTGTCGATTTATGTTTAGTCCTACAAGTACCTATGCTGCTTTTACAATGCATGTTGTGCATTAAATAAAAATTCAGTCAACATGTAACACTCTCAAGTCATTCCAAACTGGTATGACTTTTCTTCTGTGGACCATTGGTTGCCATTCATGCTTAAAAATAAAGGTTCCTAAAGGGGGTTTTCAAAGTGGTGCAACAAAATAGTAATTGTTTGTTCCACAAAAACCTTTCAGTGAACAGTTTTTAAAGGAACCCTTTTTTTTTTAGTGTGAAGAACATTTGAAATATTTCCATTTTTCTGCATTTGAAAGGTTCTATGGATTTTTTTAATGATTCTTTGTGGAACCATCAATGCCAATAAAGAACCTTTCATTTTAAGAGTGTTGATTTCCGTTGTACGGACAAAAAACACTGACATTTCTCAAAATATCCTATTTTGTTTCACAGAAGAAAGAATGCCATACAGGTTTGGAATGACATGAGGGTGAGAAGTTTCTGATTCAAAATATTGAATCAGCAAATAAACTAGACATGACAATTTCCAAAAGACTATAGCTAATGGACCTTGGAGGAAAGTAAACCATGGGTTTCATTTGTTCAGGTGCTACTCTATAACCAGGAAATATCACAACATTCAATAAACTTCCCCCACAAGCCTTACTTCCTCCCCATTACCTCACCCTGACTCATGGGCCAAGTGGCTGAACACCAGGTAGGTGTCATGCAAATGCGGGTGGTGATGTGTTAATGCATTAACGGTTGTGGTGGCATGGTTGCAGCAAGCTGTTTTTCCCCCAAAAAAGTGCTGCATCCCAATTCGCCTGCTTATACTATGTCCTAAAAATGTTGCACTCTTTTGTGAAGAAATGGTATACTTTTGAGTATGTATCAGAAGATAGGAAAGCTCTGGGTCACATACAATCATAATTGCGTATTTAATGGACCGCTCTGTCATTTAGTTAAATGCATCCTGTCACAGTTTAAACTGCACTGTCAATCATTTTGTCACAGTTAACATCCTCTACATTTCATTTACTACTGTATTGGAGAGAAATTGCCAGACGCAGACCTTTCATGCCGTGAACTCTCTTCATGTATTTGCATAATGATGCGTATTAAAGTTAATGACCAAATATTGTTGTTTTTTTTATATATTTTTAATTTGTGTTTGTAGTTCTAATCAAATCCTCATCCAATGAGCAGTGGGTTTTTGGTATATTAGCTGTTATAGTGTGCATGGATCCACATTTTAAAGTGCCCCTATTATGGATTTTTGAAAATGACCTTTCATTCAGTGTGTAACACAGCTCTAACTGAATGAAAACATCCTGCAAAGTTTGAAATCTGAAAGTGCACCATGTACAAAGTTATTGTCTCTTAAAAGAAAGAGTCAACTCTGAATCATTGAAACGAGTCGTTTTTAAAATGAATCTTAAGCCGTTTCATGTTGACATCAAAATGAAACATTAGCATATTGTCCTCTCACTTGTTTCCACTAGGTGACGCTTTTGGAGCATAAAAAATAGCTGTTTCCCCGGTAACGCTGTACACAAAGCAGCACTGTGCTCTGCTTTAAATGAAATCGACCAATCACCGCAGACTAGCGTCACACAAAGGAGGGGTTTGGAAAAATTAATCATTGAATTAATCATTTGGGAGTCGTTGAGCAAATAAGGTAAAAAAATAAATGTATATTATAAGAAAATGAAAGCGTTTTTGACCTAGCATGCATGTCAACCTGTCATTGGGGACTCCCAAAACCAAAATATGAACCTTTCATAACCCATAATAGGGGCACTTTAAATGTCCATCCAAAATAGTAAACAATCCAGATATTTTTGGAATACTCATTTTAATATACTACGTTTTGGGACACACTAATTTTAATTTTGAATGCTATTTAGGACTGATAGTATGCAAATTGGGCCACAGTGAAGGTCTTGGATTGGAGAGAAAGTTTGGAGTTCTGAAAATTGACAGAATTTTTATTTATTTATTATTTTATTTTTACTTTTTTTTCCTAGTGAGACTTTTTATGGGCGCTTGTACTTCTTTAAGCCTTGTGCTCCAACCATGATTTAGTATTCAGACCAAAAGAGTAGGTTTCGAGCTGTCGGTGAAACTCAACTCGATGGCAGAGAGCACTATTGCGAAGGCTGCGCACGTTTCTTGACGTGACTGCGGAAGTGGTGCAAAATGCGATGTAAATCCCCTTAACGACCTTTCAGGCTATCAGTAATCAGCACACAAAGCTGATTGGCAGCCGACACTGAGAGGCGCATTTATTCGCGCTGTACCCAGCCCCTCTCGACGGTGACCCCTACTGTGCGAGGCGTGGGGTAGAGTGCCCAACGACTCCTGCTGCCAACACGGCGAGCCAGCGAGGGAAGGGTCGTAACGTTGTTTGTTTCCTAACCTGGACGTCTTTAGGTCCTTTTGTAGCACGATCTCTCGGGCGTCTGAGAACAGAGGGGTGCTTCCACGTCTGTCAGCCTTCGTCAGAAAGCAACACGCTAACTCGCTTCCCATTATGCGATTAAGCAAGTTTCGTTGTTCCTGTCCTTGGTCAGTTCTTTACAATGAGAACAAATGGCGATGCACTTTTGCTATTGTCGTCATTCACGTTATTATGATGACAGACACGCCTTGCGCACCAGGCGGCGAGTTGCTTCTCCAAACTCTCAATTGACAAAGCCAGCACAGCACGGCTCGCATTTGACACCCCAAACTCATCTCAATGCATACACATTCTCCCACAATCCCCTTGAAAAACACACTGTTCTCACACTGTGCAATATTCTGCTCTCCAGGCCCCGTCTCAGAGGGGAACGTGGTTGTACCCTACTGAGCTGCAAGCCCCATTTCCTACTGAGAGGCCTGTTTTGTCCCTTGGCGGTCTTCCTCCATTGAAGCGGCGCTCCATGCTACCGATACACAAATCTAAGGGGATTATCTTCTTTTTGTGGTGAGTGACCCTATAAATAAAACCTGCAGCACAGATTGATGAGCCTGTCCGCAACTATTTGCTGTTCTACATATTTATCCTTTATCTTAAGTTATTTTTGCTCTCTAATACTAATGAATCTATTGAGATGAGTGGCAATTGTGTGTTGCAGAGTGTGCTAAGCAAAGAATAACTGACGATGGACAGACGAATTATTGAAAACTGCATTCAGTTATTTCACTTACAACATTTTTCAGGAAATTTATTAGTTTAACTACATTTCTCAAGGACGATGTGGCAACATCAACATCATTAAAGTAATGAGAAATGTAACGTCAAATGCAACGGTCTAACCTAAACATGCTAAAGCATGAACTGACAAAGAACTGATGTGCATACTATACACCCCAAAAAAATGAGAGAGATTAGAATAAGTTGTGTGCTCCAGTGCATAGTATGTTGAAAATAGTATGCTTAAATGGATAGTTCACCCAAAAATGAAAATTAGCTTGTCTTTACTCACCTTCGAGTCGGAGTAATATTAAACAATGTTTTTGATCTTCCAAGCCTTAGAATGGACCATACGGCTGTTATTCCAAAGGACGTTTTCATCCATCGTAAAACGTGACTTACACGGCTCTCTTCACTTGAGAGAAAAAGACAGGCTAATTTTTTGAAGGTGAGTAAAAAACAGGCTAATTTTCATTTCTGGGTGAACTATCCCTTTAAAGTTCGCGAATGGTCTATTATTTTGGGTAAATGTTCAATGTGTGGATCCGTGCACAATCAAATGGCTAATAATGTCCATATTAACCTATTGCGTTTTGGAGGCAAATTCAGCTCGGAACTACAAACACAAATAAAAGGAACTACAAGCATGGTGGATGTGTGTGAGACCAATGGCTAAGTAAAGATTTTTGCATGTTATCTGTGCTATATTTCATCTGCAACAACATGTCATATAGGTACAAATAGCACAATAGCAAAACAGATACTTTTGGCCACTATTAAATGCATCAATTTGCAATAAACATGAGCAGAGTTCTCACCATGAAAGAACCACAACTGGTAGATCAACATGACACTTGTTTTCTCTCCAATACAGTAGTAAGAATTCTTTGAGTAGTGTAAATTATTTAGCCTAAATAAAATGTGGAGTGTGTATATGGATGTGAAGTATGAGTATGTTAACTTTGTCACAGTCAGTTTATGATGACAGAATGCACATAACTATGCGCCATGTCAATTTTATGAGATGGTAGTATGTCTCAAAGCTTGTCTGCTCTTCTGCTACACATTCAAAAGTATCTCCATTTTCTTTTTTGAAGGAGTACATACTTTCAGGGCATAGTATAAGTAGGTGAACATGGACACATCACATGTGAAACTTAACTAGGAACAGGTGAACAAAATCAGAAACCATGGAAACAAATCAAACAAGGAAGAAATACGGGAAATGGAAACAGAGAAACAATAGATGCTAATAAGCATGGTAACAGTATTTTATGTGTGCAAATATCTCTGTGTGTATGAGAGAGAGCAAGAGTGGGAGTTTTTCCATTTTCATTTTTTTATGTTAAAGTTTAAATTATTTTTAGTAGTTTTTGTTTTCAGCAGGTTTCCCCAGGTTGTCATCACTCTATTAGTTTAAAAATTCATTAGATCAAAAACAGTATTTCCTTCAGGAAGGACAGCACTTGAGTTTTTGTCTAAAACATTGTGTCAAAAAGTTATTCAATATTAATTTCTATAACATTTTACTGCAATATCACACCAGTAATCACGCAGTTGTTCAGCCTGTGGCATTGTGCATATGGCTTAATCACCGTATTATATCACTGTGATACTGCTAAAATAATTAACAACTTAAAATGTCTGTCAGCCAATCAAAATCAAGCATTCAGCAGGGGATTTATATTCCATAGTGGAAAAACTAACTAATACCTCAATTCTTCTGAGCTATCAAGAGCAACCTTGTCCTTTTTGATGCTGTATGGAGATTTTTTCTTCTTCTGTGATTATGAAATGATGATTGTTGACTATAAATAATAGTATTAAATAGATAACCACCATCTACTTCCATTTGTGTCTTTGCTTTTTTGGTCCAATAAGTGACATGAAGACATGATTACTTTAACCTTATCCTGCCATTTTTAAAACTCTTTATTGTTTAATGTTTCAAGAATATGCCATATTTATTTTGATAACGAAGTGCAGACTTCTTTGTGGTTAGTACATGAGCTTCTACACACAATTATGTTGACATGCAAATATCTTACACACTGTTTTCATAACAGTGAACTGAGTGAATCTGTTGGCTTTTGTTGTCTTTGTTGTTGAAGAAGCAGAATTTGACACAAAGCCATTCAGGTGTTTTGCTGAAAGTGAACCTTTCAGAATCGCTCTCTTCATCTGCTGCTGTTGGGAGAGAGATGCAGCTCTTGTTGTCACTGATTCCAGATCTTTCCACTTCTGTTTCACCCTGAACAGCACTTTGTTGATGTTGAATCTGGTTCATTTGATCTTTTTAAGTGCATTTATGAATATGACCTCGGGATATTGACTTGGCGTAACTGTGCTGTCTGTTTTTGAGGCATCACAGAACTATGCTGCCCCTCACAAATGTTTGTTCTGTCAAATGAACTGTTTTTCTCACTGAAATCTTAGTCCTAATATACGTTTGGAGTTATACTTCTTTGTATTTATATATTCAGTACTGTATATTGTTACAAATTGTTAAACATGTATTATAACTGTTAAGTGTAGTCTAAATGTAATTTGGAACCTGTGTGGTTTGATTCAACATATGTTCACTATTCAAAATATTTGGCAAACATATTTTCGAACAAAATAGTATTTTTTTGTGTAATACTAATAATTAATTATTTATGATACCTTGTAGTCAAATACAAGCAGTGGAATCTTGTGGCCTGTTTGATTGTTCATTAAATAAATATTATAATGTGGAATGTAATGCAATGCATCTTGAAGAATAAAAATACATCATATTTTGGCATACATCAGTGAGACTCGCATACCAACATCTGTGTAAGTAAAGTTGGCCCTCACCATTTTTTTAAGGAACAAAATGTATATTTCTCACCTCTTTTAGATGTTATTTTCTTTCCGAATCCTTCAGTTCCTGCTGTGATCTCGCTTTGCTGCCCCCTCTGGTGGACCGATTCATTTACTAACTCCTGCAAACAAAGAAATACCATCAACATAAACAGATCTCAGAATTTGCCAAATCTACATTTTTTAAGAAAAACGGGCTTTTGAACAGGCTTCAAAAAAGTACCTGTTCAAAAATGTAAATAAATGTAAATGAGGGAGAAGTTGTTGGAGATCAACAACAAAGTATTTACGGTGGAAAAACCAAGTGTGAGTCTTCTGTGTTCTCATATGTTTACATAAATATTTACAAAATGTTTAGTTGTGTAAAATAACTGTTAATTTACAATTTCAGATATGATATGCACAAATCATTTTATTAAATTGTAATATATCCCTGCATATATGCAAAATACACATAATGGTACTAGCATTAGCTACTAAAAAAACGATATTGGTTAACCACCACTTTTCTATGCTACATACAAATATAAGTCATTATATCTACAACACCAATGTTTTTATATTTAATGTGGGTTATGTTGATTTTTATTAATCTAAAACTGAAATTATAAAAAATGATATATTTATGCATATATTTATATTTTGGTTGCATTTTCAAAATCAACATCAATCTACTGCATGATGATTAAGCAATAGTCATTTTTGTCACATTATAGTTCTTACAGTTCTCCACATGCACCTGCCATCACCTCAAACACAAGAAGCTTTGTGCTGCTTCACTGCACTATTAATATTTCTGTGCCAGGGTGGAGGAGACGGGGAGCTGAGGTCTCAAACTTCCACCCCCAGAGGTGTAGCAGCTGTTAACCTGGCCTTGAGAAACGCCTCATGAAAAGACAGCTCTCTGGGGGAAAGTGAGCTTTCTGCTTTCAACATACTTTGATGCTACACAAATGAATTAGTGCCTTTGTATGCATAAGAAGCAATGATACGCGTCAAAAGCCCGCAAAGCAAAAATAATAAAATTTAAATTTTAGATGTACAAATATTGTGTTCATCTCAAAAAGGAGAAATTATGAATCTGTGCTTGCCTAAATATAAATTCAAGCACTGAATTGAAAGTCAAGCATTGTCAGCAAAGGACACTGAGCAATGAGCTTGATTAGACATTTATTTACAATGTAAAAAAATTAAACAGAATTATAGTTAACATCTCTTTTTAATGTTAACTAATTATTATTATTGGGTTTTTTTATTTTCTTTATTGAATATATAAATGTTGAGTGCATCAGAATAGCTATTATTGCCTTTTCCCTGATCATTTTGAGAGAAAATGTTAACATGCTAAGTCCGTTACATCGACATAACCACAATAAAGTACATTTTAAATCCCTCAAAAAGCAGTGTAACATATTACTTTACGTGTGCGCGTGTTGTACCTGAGTCACAAATTGTGAAAACCATAAGAAAAAAAAATCACCAAACACGTGTAGTGCCAAACCTGACCTACAGAGTTCTCTGCTATTTATCACCTTCTCGGCGGAAGTGATGCATGACGCACTGACGTGGCCGGAAACCCGCCATCTTGAGGGAGGAAACGCCTTGAAGTTAAGGAGGAAACTTGAACTGTGAGTTTTTGTTTGTGAAAAACGTAATTTCAGCTTTAATTAAAGTATTCGAAACGTAACCACCATGGTAACAAACGATACATAGTATTATGTGATCTGTTACCCGTGGGAAAAAAGATTAGAACGAGAATTTCGGAGTTAAACGGAATTAAATCCGTTCAGATGTGAGTGTCTGTGACAAAGGAAACAACAATCTAGTGACTTCAGCCAACTTTACTTCTGAAGTAACTAATGTTGCATAGATGATATAATACATAAACTTGTTTCAGCTGTTGAGCTCAACTTTGTTATTAAATACTGTGCAGCATGAGTTTTGTAGAGCCTTTAATAATCAACCACAAAAACTAGTTTAATCAACTTATTATCTGAAATAATTATAGGGACCTGAAGATCAGACCTGAAGTTTAACCTAACTGAAATCTATATTTTTATATAGATAGATAGATATTTTTTTATCTATATTTTTACTAAACACATAAGATATGATTCTACGTGATGATACTTTTCAGCTTTTTAATAATACTATAATAGTGCTCGTCCAAGCTGTGTAGTTAGATCGGCTTTGTTATTAAAATAAATGATTATAAAGACTCGTGTATGTCATCCTTTCATGAGAGCTTTTTGTGCAGCTTTCCTGGTTTATTTAAAGAGTCAGTTGTTGTACCTGTTATACTTGGAGAGTCAGGTATGCTGAGAACTTTAGTGACAAATGTAAGTTTAGCCACTTTATTCGTATAGGGTCATTTGGTGTATATGTTTCACACTATGTATGTGTGTTGATTATTGTACATTTGATCCTGTTGGAAGATGGTGCTGTTAATGAGCTTTTTGTCCTGTTCTGTTTCAGTGGAGTGAGAAAGGCGTCTGTCAAACATGGGCAACATATTCTCAAACCTCTTTAAAGTCTTTGGTAAGAAAGAGATGAGAATTCTAATGGTGGGTCTTGATGCTGCTGGAAAGACGACGATTCTGTACAAGCTGAAGCTCGGGGAAATTGTTACCACCATCCCAACAATCGGTAGGTGACTGAGATCTATTTCCCAATATTACCGCCTGAAATAAATAAATAAGTGTTTACATTTGTTTTCTGTTTTGTGTTCAAGGTTTTAATGTTGAAACTGTGGAGTACAAGAATATAAGTTTCACGGTTTGGGACGTCGGTGGTCAAGATAAGATTCGACCATTGTGGCGCCATTATTTCCAGAACACACAAGGTAAAACTTTTTCCCAAGGGATACAGTATGTTGTGTTAGTTGGGAAGTGCAGTTCATTTTATGTAATCTGTGTGCGTTGCCAGAAACGTCTGTCAGTACTGTCTGTTTTTGTTAATTAGGCTGCTGTAATGACATTATAAGATCGGTTTGCTCATAGGNTGTTGCCAGAAACTTCTGTCAGTATTGTCTGTTTTTGTTAATCAGGCTGCTGTAATGACATTATAAGATCGGTTTGCTCATAGG
>SCHK01007760.1:0-23736 GCA_004124795.1 Poropuntius huangchuchieni
AACATATATCTCCACATTCCATCCTCCAATAGAAATGGTGTAATGCAGTGGTTCTCAACTCCGGTCCTTGAGGCCCACTGCTCTGCACATTTTGTATGTTTCTGAATCTGACACACTCAATTCAGTTCATGGATCTTTCTCCTAATGAGCTAATGATCTGAATCAGGTGCATTAAATGAGGGAGACATACAAAATGTGCAGAGCAGTGGGCCTCGAGGACCGGAGTTGAGAACCACTGGTGTAAGAGTTTAACTATGTGAAAGGATTCAAGGCTAAAAGGACCAAAAATGGAGATGGAAAGGTTCAAGCTGGCAGACAGAACCTCACTGCTTGCATAACACAATGGAACACTTGGCATTGTTCAATGATCAGTTAAACCAACCAGATTTTACTCATGGAAAATATTAGTCTCATAAATAATAATGGAAGCTGGTACAGACAATAAAAGGCACCAGAAAAGAGAAAATGAATTATGCCTTTTCATATTTATCTGACTGCTTCTATACTGTTATACATGGCATATGTATTAAATCTGTAGTATTACAGATCTGTCATGATCAAGATCTCATACTTAACAGGATATTAAATATATCCTGTGGATATAACTAAACATCTTTATTATGCAAACAATACTGTCTGTCAGAGATCCTCCAACCCATATGAGACGCTGACTGATTATACCAGATATCTACACTTTGTTGTTATCTAGGCTCAGCCACCTCACCTGACAGTCCATCAATTTTAATGGGCTGCTTGGGCTCAGATACCCTCAGCCGTTGGAATGTAGGGTCACCTCGCTTCTGTCATGTCATGCCTCAGTGGACATGTTGTTAACAGCAGGTGGTAGGTATCAGTATGGCAGGGTGGGATTGTTTCGTGTTTACATGCAGCAGAGACACTATCTCTGTTCAACAGATGCACAGTCATTCTGAATACTCGCACTCTTCCCTGACCCTTGTTTTTCTAAACATATATCTAAAATATCTTAGCCTTATCTTATTCAGGCAATGATCCAAACAAATTTGGCCTTACTGATATTCTTGGGTTAGAACTTTTGAGGTTGTTTTGTTACCATACGTACAGGGGTTTATGGCTGTTTTTCACATTGATTTGTGTTTGACTTCTTTAATATATCTTTTTTCATTATTTATTAATACTGCTTTGTTCTTTATGTTTTCTGTACATATGCTTTTCTTATATAACAACAAGATATTCATCAAAACCATCCTGAAAAATGTATATGATGTTTTCACAAAAATATTAAGCAGTAGGCCTATATCTGCTTTCAGCATTGATAATAATAAATTATTTCTGACAGTGAAAATTCAGCTTTGCCATCACAAGAATAATTTACATTTTTAATATATTAAATTCGCAAACAGTTATTTTATTAACGTATAATATTTTACAATATTACTGTTTTTACTGTATGTTTGATCAAATAAGAGAGCACAAAGATCGTTTAAACGCGCTAAAAAAAACCCTACCAACTCCAAATATATAGGCTGATATACGAATTACAACGAGTATTTGGGTTTAAAAATTAATATTTAAGCAACCACGCCATTAGTTGTTTATGACTGAACGTCACGGTTTGTTGGCAAATTGTGCCCCCTGCTGACCATCAAACGATTTAACACATAAACTCATTTGTGTGACTTCTAACTCGATTAAAAAATTTAAGCTACAACGTCATATGGGGTTCATGCATAATGACTCAAAGTATTTTGCATACAGTATTAAAGGAATGCATGTTTTGAAAAAGTGACAGGCGGCGGACACTCCCCCTGCCCTGACTTCCTCCCGCTCGTGTCAAATTGCTCATCCCGCAACTTCCTGTCGCTGTAATTCCTCATTGCTAACGGAGGCTCTCTATCTTAGCCTAGCAAGCTAACTCCACAAACAGAAAAGAACAACAATAAATGTACTTGAAATGAACGTATGATATTACGTTTTGGAATAATACAGCCGTTAAAATGTGAACGAATAGAGTGCTAAATGAATATTCTGAATCAAATCGTTTCCGCTAGATTCAAATATTGTTGTATGTTATAATGCTAGCTCAGGACTCTACATATTTGCCTGACGGTAGCTAGCGGGGAGTTTCACAGTTTTTTTATGTCGCTAGATTGTCACCAGACAAAGTCAGATTGTGACTCAACTGCAAAAATTAAAGTTTATCTTTTGTAGAGCGATATCGATTTGTGTTGACACCTGTTAGCTAGCGCGGCTAGCTAGCGCTCTCCTCACCCTGATTCTGCTGGAAATGGTGAGTGTTTCTTGTCTTCTCTATTCACGTTTTACCGTTAAGCTTGGGTTATTAAGATATATTGTTATTGAGAAACTGCTGGCCCTGATTTTGAGATCGATTTGGTCAAAAAAGAAAATAAAAATTATTTGTTTCAAGTCTCTGGCCTTCGAGCTAGCGAATTTGTTTTAGCAAGTGTGTTTGGAAACTGCGAGTTGCATTCTAGTTACATGACAGCTAGTCAGTTTCTGTGCAGAAAGCTGTGTTAGCGTGTCAGCCAAGTAGTCATGGAGATCTCTCAATTTTGTCATGTTTTGGTTCTTCAAAATATAGTATGCAGCTATGTAGAATACATTATCATTACTCAAAGGTTGCATCAGTGGAAAGTGGTCCTCCATTATGTGATCTGAAGTAGTTTTTTCCCTTCTGCATTGCTTTTGATGCAGCTATTGTGGTATTCTTGCTCTGTTATAAAGAGCATTGTTTATTCTGCATTGTTTTTCAAATGCAAAGCAGCAAGTCTGATATGATCATTTTATGTGTCAACAGGTAGACGCCCTCATGTGCCCATGGAAAAGGCGGCTTTCGAGGGGTGGCTGGAGTCAGTTTCCACCACCTTCCTGGCGCTAAGTGACCAGCAGCGCAACCAATCGCTGGACCACCTCATCTCACTGAGTGGCGCCGCCCAACTGCGACACCTGTCCAATAGGCTGGAAGCACTCCTAAAGCGGGATTTCCTGCGTCTGCTGCCGTTAGAGCTGGCCTTCTACCTGCTTCGCTGGCTGGACCCCCAAACCCTGCTTACCTGCTGTCTGGTGTGCAAGCAGTGGAATAAAGTCATCAATGCCTGTACAGAAGTGTGGCAGGGTGTGTGTCTAGACCTCGGCTGGCGAATCGATGAGTCCATCCAGGATGCGACACACTGGAAAGGTGTTTATCTAAAGGCCAAATTGCGTATGAAGCAGCTAAGAGAGGAGGATGCTTTTGAGACGAGCTCTCTTATTGGACACAGTGCTCGGGTGTATGCTCTCTACTACCGGGATGGGCTGCTCTGCACTGGTGCGTTACTTTCATAGTTATCTTTTCTGGAGGTGTGGTCAAAAGGAGAGATGTTCAAGTCATAATATTTCTGAATGCATCTTATCGTACATCTATGCATATGTTTTTGCATTGAGCTCGTAATTTTTAATGTAGTTTCTATAGCTCGATCTTCCAGTCAAGATAGTTCGATCCTTTCTCCACCACCACCCTTTTTTAAATCGACCTCAAGTTCGCATTCACATCTGCCTCCATCCAATCAACTATCGATGTATACAATAATCAGTTGTGCTCCTTATGGGTTCATGTATCACAGGGCCTTTAAAAATGATTGGTGCACGTTAATCTGAAATGAACGGAGATGTTGGTTTGTGTAAAGCTTTTCTATGTTGGATTTTATAGACTGAACTGAATATAGGTGTAATTTTGTTCTTTTTACAAAGCCATATTTGCTCTCTAAAACAACACTTCTTTGTGAGGGAAACCAAGTAGGTGATTAAATTAAGTAGGTTTACTGGTGAAGCATGGGTAAAAGACTTTAGATATTACTTGTTTTAAATGAAGATCACGTTTTGTCGCACACTGATCAAAGACGTCCTTCCTCTTAGGTTCTGATGACCTGTCAGCTAAACTATGGGATGTCCGCACAGGGCAGTGCATCTACGGCATCCAGACCCATACTTGTGCCACTGTCAAGTTTGATGAACAGAAACTGGTGACTGGGTCTTTTGACAACACCGTTGCATGCTGGGAATGGAGCACTGGTGCCAAAATCCAGCAATTCCGAGGACATACTGGGGCGGGTTGGTGTTAAATTTTCTTATCTTTAATAGTTGTTTGTGCCTATGATTTCTGTTTTGTCAGTGCAGTCCTTCATGGTTGTGTCATTGCATCAATACATAGCGTATGCATAATCCTAAAAATGTGCTTTTTTACAGTATTCAGCATAGACTACAATGATGAGTTGGACACCCTGGTCAGCGGCTCAGCAGACTTCACTGTGAAAGTTTGGTCCCTGTCTTCAGGAACCTGTGTCAACACTCTTACTGGACACACTGAGTGGGTCACCAAGGTAAGAGTCTTGACCAGTTTTCATTGCGCAAGATTGTAGTGTATTATTTAGCTGTTTTGTTTTTTTTAGATTGGAATTATAATTTTAAGAGTTTAACTAATTCTGATCCTATATGGTTTATAAATGCTTATTTAGGTGCACCTTCAAAAAAGCCAAGTGGAGTCCATGATGCACAGTCCTGGTGACTACATACTACTGAGTGTTGATAAGTATGAAATAAAGGTAATATAAATCACTTGTACAAATATTTTTTAGTTCCATGAATGTACATAATATGAATATTTCTTTTTTTTAAATCACAGATATCACACAGTTGTCATCTTAAACTAGTGTTTTGCAGCACCTCTAGTTTCATTGATGTAGTTGACTTCATATGGGTACGATATTTATCTGGTTCTGTTTGTCCATAGGTGTGGCCTATAGGTCGTGAGATCAACTGTAAGTGCTTAAAGACTCTATCTGTGTCAGAAGACCGCAGTGTTTGCTTGCAACCGCGGTTACAGTTTGATGGCCGGTACATTGTCTGTTGTTCAGACCTGGGCATATATCAGTGGGACTTTGCAAGTTTTGATGTCATCAGGTATATTAATTTCTGCCCCTTAATTGTTTAACCAAGCTACCAATAATCCTGTTGAATCAACTATCCTTTGAATGTTTGACTGTTTATATTAGAGAGCAAACTTTATTTATTTATTTTTTTTTTTTAAAGTTAAAATGAGGAAATGTTATTAAATAGTTGAGATTCTCAAGTATTTCTAGGTCACAAATCAACTCGGCAAATATGTGCAACTGTATATTGTTTTATCAAAAGATAGGCGTTTGTTTAATTGACTGATTCTTTCATATTCACAGAGTCATCAAACCACAGCAGGACCCCTCCAGTCTCTCTCTGCTTAGTTTTGGCGAGGTGTTCGCTCTGCTCTTTGACAACCACCACCTCTATGTTATGGACTTAAGAACTGAGATTACTGTGGGCCGCTGGCCACTGCCAGCCTACCGCAAATCCAAACGTGGCTCTAGTTTCTTACCGGGCGTCACCTCATGGCTCAATGGACTGGACGGCAAGAACGATGCGGGCCTGGTCTTCGCCACTAGCATGCCTGACCATAGCATTCATCTGGTTCTTTGGAGAGAGAACGGTTAGAAAGGCAGGTGAAGCACAGGTGGTGGATACTAGCCCTGTGCTTTGAAAGCAGGCAGGACTTTTACGAACACAAAAAGAAGAAAAAAGGGTGCTCTCGATTTGAAAAATATTACAGCCAACCAAGTTAGATAATGCATGGACCAAAGTGTTTTCCCCTCCTCGCTTTTGTTTCCATTCGCATTAGGGATTCACTCTTGCTTCACTCTCTTTCTTAGTCACTTGCAAACCACGCATTCAACACGTTACGATCTATAGAAAAGAAGACAGCTGGAGATTTGTAGTACAGAGCATAGTTTCTCTCCGTAATGTGAACAATCCAAGGTTTTTGTTTGTTGAAGATTTAAGAGATTTCCCACTGAACCTCAGAGTTTGGCTCCTTTTGATTTCACACCAGTGAGAGGTAGTGAAATGCTACGACACCACCAGAGCACAGATCGTTTCACAGCAAGCATGATCAGTGGAGTTGGTGTGTTTTTATAGCACAATCACCAAGATTGACAATGAAGTACTTTTTTGTTTGTTTGTTTGTTTCAGTGTTACCTTTTCAGCAAATTTGTGTTTCTTTACACGTCAGGAATTTTTCTTTGGACACGGAAATGTTGCCTTAAATCTATGATTTCCCATTGAAGTAATTGAATTTGCAGACCTCTGCATCCGTAGACGCTGATTGCACCCCAAACACCTGTTAGTCATTTTGCTGAGTCTTGAAAAGGCTCTGATAAAATGCTATCTGAATGAATCAAATGGCTTTTGTATGAAGGTCATTCAGAGGTGGCTTCACGCTGTTACTGACCCTTGGTTTTATTTTTTTATTCAGTTTATTAGTCATGTGCCTTTGTTTTAACACTTAACCATTAGCATTTAAAGTGTGTCACATTTTGAAATCCAATCCTCCCTCAGTGACAGAAGAATCAGTTTTATGCTTTTTTTTTTTTTTAAACTAATGTAACCGACACTGTAAGAATTAGTCTTACTACTATTTAGCAAGAGTAGATCACACAAAAGTGTTTCTTGTGAATCTCATTGAATGTTCATTTTTAATCTTTATTTTTAAAGACTGATCTTATTTTTGCATAATCCTGGCTAACCAGCCTTTGTCACTTTATATAGCTGCTTCTGTAGTTCTGTATATCCCCCTGGAACATGGATCAATATAACAATTTTTTTTCCAAACCGTCAAAACTAAGTATTTTGGGTAGATTGTTAATGCATTTTTCACCTTCTTGCTCACACATTTCAGTGGATAGATACCGGGTAAACTTATGATTAAATATCACTGGGGGATACTTATGATGTCTGTATGCACTGGTCGTGTGTTACTTCACTGAAATGCAAACCTCACAGACAGTAATGCCATCCATCCATTATTAGCAAAATTCAGGTTTGTTGTTTGCATAACAAAATAACACGCTGTCTTACAAATAAATGACAGTAGCTAATGATGACTTTCTTTTGTCCCATGATATTTGCCTTTTTCCTTATGTGTTTTGTGTCAACATAACCTCTATGTAAGTAACAGTCTTCTTACAACCAGAATTATAGAGGCTTTCTCATGCGAAGAGTAGCATGTTTTATTCAGTTTGCACACTAGTGGGCGATGCTGCAGCAAATTCATTTGTGTAAGAGACTGATGAAGGATTTTCTAAAGATACAATAAGTGAAAAAAAACATTAAAAAAAAAACATAAATTTGGTCATTTTGTGTTTAACATGAAAAATCTTTAAAAACACATGAGGGAGAGTGAATTATTGATTTTCATTTTTGAGTAAACCGTTCCTTTAGTCAGTGAAATGTGTAACAGAATTATTTAAAGCTTTTGTCATTCCCACAGTTCGACGCTCTCCTTCCAATCAGTCTGATCTCAGTTTTCCCTCTTGTAGCTTGATTGTCTCTCAGCTAATTTATATTCCCCCTCTTCTTTTCCTTTTCTTCGCCCTCTTTTTCTTCCCCCGAGCTCCCCCTCGTGCTCCTCCCCTCAGCCCCTCCAAAACTCATTGGAAGGAGTTAAAGCAGAAGAATAACATGGCATGTCTCTCTCTTATTCCCTCTCAGTCTCAGTGCCAGCGCAGAATTAATGGGCCATTTGGGCTAAGCATTATGGCGTGATCCCAAAACTTTCATTCACATCAAAATTACTCATCCATTTTGTCATACAATAGACCTTTTTTTGTCCATGAACAAACGTAGTATAGGAAAATGCTTGAAAATATGCTTTATAAATGGTTAGACTGAATTGAACTACTTTTTATAATCCACTTCCAAAGATTCCTTGTAAACCGCTTTCTCATACTGTTTATTTAGCCTAAGGTGGTAATATCCTTTGTTAGGGAAAGGATTCAGACATGATCATAAAACTAGTTTAATATACTAGTTAAAGCTGAAAGAATTTTAAAATGATAAATTAATTTACTTAAATAGATTCCATATTTTAGATATGTCTTTGTTATGCTATAGGAAAAGAATTGGTGGGGAAAGTTAAAGTTACTTAAAAGTTATGTAGTTTTATTCTGCCAAGTTATTGTTTTTCTTCCTTTTTAAATCTAGAAATGTTTGCTCAATGACATTCCAGCACTGGAAGGATCAGGAAAAGCTGTTACCCACCACATAGGGTGAATTATGAAGATATAACGACAGAGATGAAATTGAAAAGCGAAGCATGCCCCTCGAGTGAAAGTAAAATGCTTTATTTTGTTGTTTCAGTGCAGAAGGTCTTCCCATTTCCAAGACCACCCACATGAAAAGATTTATATCAGTATGCATTGAAACCACTAGCAATTACAATGCAAAGGACCACTCTGATGAGCTCCATATGCTTAAAATCGCAAAAGTCAATGGCAAACACAGCATATTAACTCTTGATGAGATACATCTCTTCTAATCCCTTTAATGATTTGTGCATGTTTAATTGTGAGTGTTCTAAACATATTGAAAAGGCATGTCTGCACTGTTTCTATTATGGGATGAGAGAACACACACACACACACACACACACGCACTGGTGTTTATTTTCACCCTGTCCGCAGACCAAACATGATTACAAGTTGTACAGTCAATATTTAGATATTGCGGTTAGGCCCTCAGCCATGCTTTCTATTCTCCTCCCCTCAATGTGTGCATGTCATCAGACAGGATATTCCCACTTTTACTGAACTGATCTTAGTACTGTGGCAATCACTGTTATCGTTAGAAGACATGTAACGTACAAGTGCATCTGTTCTGAGACAATTGGCTTCTGTGGTGGCACCTTTAACAAACTTTCCATTGCACAAAAGGTTCATTCATAGTTTAGGTGCTTTAAATAATTAAAATATTCTTCACACTACACAGAAGAACCCAAACTGGTTATTCTATGTAGTGCTCATGTAGATTCGAATAATTTCCCAATCCTGTTCTCCTCATCATTCCAGCCCTATCTACAGTAGTCAACATTTGAAGTGGATCAAAAATGTTCATCCCAAGACAAGAACAGGTATTGTTTTGGTTTTAGGACAACTTTGATGAAAGCTTTTGATCCACTTCAAATGCTGACTACTGTGTACAGCACCTATCAAATTTAGAAGTAAAACATCTCAGTGCCCCTGCAGTCACATCATCTTAAATACATTTTGCAGCTGTAGTTTTTTAATAACTTGTTTTTTTTCTATTCAGTCCACTCCAGATGCATACAGATACAGTATTTGCAAATAGGAGCGGGTGTACATAAGATACGGTCTAACCCTTAGTGCCGAGATCATGCACATACTGTACCAATGAATAACATAGTCAGGACAAAAATGTGCAAAAAAATGGTTCCTTTAGGGGTACAAGAGCTTGTCTTTGCACAGAGGATTACCCTTAAAGGGACACTATTGTAGCTTAACTACACCTGATGCATATTAGTAGCAATATGTACGTTTAGTGTACTGCTATGTGCCTTTTAAAGGAGGTTAAGTTATGAGTGGCAAGTCGTTGCACCCGCAAAGGGTTAGTTCACCCAAAAATTACTCACCCTCTTGTCGTACTAAACCCGTAAGACCTTTGTTCATCTTCGGAACACAAATTAAGATATTTTTGATGAAATCCTGCATAGACAACAATGAAACTACCACATTTGTAGTAAGGACATCTTTAAAATAGTCCATGTGACATATGCGTCCTAATGACTGAATTTTCATTTTTTCACTATCCTTTGAAGGTACAATTCATTTTTTCAGAGAGTAAAAGTATGTAGCACGCACTTTCACCTCAAAATGGCTGAGAGCAGCTAGAGTTTCACTGTGTGTTTGAAACACTAATGGAAGCATGGACTAAATTCCAAATGCACAACCCAAGTGAGAATTTAAGGCAATGTGAGGAAAGCACATCGATTTATTATTGCTAGTGATGACATTTGTCTAACCATGGAATACTGATGTCGACTTTAAAGAGCGGAAGGACAAAGACCGAAGAGAATACAGGTGGTGAAACAATTTGGGAAAACAAGTCTCTGTTAACTTGTTCAACCCTAGAAAACATCTCAACGCTATTCAGTTCCTTGATATTATTGATGAAGGATACTGGTAAGAAATCACTGTCTATATTAACAGCTAATTTCTGTTTTTCTTAAATTGAATTACTCATTCCCTTTTTTTTTAAAGTAACGGCAGTCTTCCAAACCCATTCCTTTGCGATACTGTAATGATCAAGCGGGAAACTAACACAGATGCAGTGAAGATATGTAAACATCTCTTGAGTTTTGTCTATATTCGTTTACCTATTCAGAAACTCAGTGTCATCTGTGTTGATGGTGGTGAGCTAAAGGCCCAAACAATTCCCCTCTCCTCCCCTCTCTCCGGCCCTCCACGGACAGACAATAGATCATTCACACTGCCCTGCCTTCACGCCACTGATTGGCTTACGGTAAAAAACATTCAGGCCTCGTGGGAACTTTCCAGCCGAGATGATAATCAGAAGGGGGAGGGAAGGGAGAGGGACAGATACAGGCTACAATAGGCAACAGAGACCTTATTTACATCTCATATCCCCTCCCCAAACAAATCAACAACAACAACATGGGCCTAATGAGAGAGACAGTGCTGGTGCCATTACACTGGCTGATAAGCTGAAGCTAATGGCTTTACGTTAGTGTCTGTGCGTATGTGATGTATACACACTTAAACATGAATGCAGATGTTATCCTCTTATTGCTGGAAAATATAATGTAGCGATTTAGTAACTCTTATTAATAAAAGTCGTGGGCCAGAGTTGACAAGTTTCTTGCTCCTGAGTGTGTGTGTGTGTGTGTGTCAGTAAGCAGCGCATTAATATAGAACGCTAAGGCTCTAATGCACACCAGTAAAGGTGTGTTTACTGTAGGAGCTAGACGACACATGATGACGTGTGACGGTATAGTAGTGGTGTCTCAATTCTTAGGGGAATATTTTCACCCCTACCCCTTGACACTCGGTTTCAAGGGACAAGGGGAAGGGGTATAAATTAGAATTGGGATTGGGCCTTAGTGACCAAAACAGCTGCATGTCAGTTTCCAAAAATATGTTATAGTATAAGATTATAAATTGTACAAGAATGTAAAACGATACACTACAGTGTGAGCGTAAGAGCTCTGTTCAGGACCACCATGAATTCTCTTTTAATCAGCGAGCATACTGAGGCTTAATGGGTCAAACCATCCTGGGACATGAGAGCTATGATGTCAGTTAGTCCACATGGAACACATTTCATTTGCTTTGTGATGAAAAATCGGTAACGCTTTGAAGAAATGTTCTCTATGTTAACATTACTTAGCAACAGCTGACTGAAATAGCTTTTTTTTTAAATATGACATATTGATACAGTAATACTGCAACTATGCAACTGTAATGAATAAGGCTTTTGATCACATCAAAATGGATAATTCATATTTTTATGGAAAATGATTTATCAATGCATTTTAAAATATGGCCCTGCAAGATTAAATCAAAAACATTAGCATGCCAGTCCTCTTTATATGACTATTTAGACTATTCAAAACAATGACATCTAAGTAGTGCTGTACTTTTGATGCAACAAAATGAGAATCTGGGGTCAATTTTATTCAGCATCACATTTCAATAAAGGATAAGCAAGTGAAAAAAATTCTGCATGTTTGGGGCCTTCCATTTAGATTTATTAGTATTTACAAACTGTATTCTGGCTAGCAAACAGCTAAACATTAAACGACGATTGTTTCAGTGATTAAAGAGGCGATTAAATGTTTGGTAAATTATTATAAAATTCTCTTCAAGAAAACAGCTTTACCACTGTGACATCAGCCCTTGGTTCTGTTCTATTCATTTTACAGATGCTTTACTGTTTAAATATTACCAGACCATTACTTTAGGGTCAAGTGCACTTTACAGGTTGTCTAAGTGAGGACAGCAAAGGACCAACAATTCATTTAAAGCTTTTAGCTGAGATGGTTGACTATACAATATGGCTTTTTACACACACACAAAAGTTTTATTATGATAGACAAGATGAATGTGCGACATACTAGACCTTAGCCGCACATTACAATCATAGAGATTCAAAGAGGGAAATTCCATCTAAAGTATTTGCTCAGTTCAACAGATGGTATTTGTATAAAGAGCTTTAGAGAGGGTCTTCCTAATAAAAGACCAGGGAAATGGCTGCAACAGCTCATTCAGAAACATTTGCTTAAGATATGAAAAAAGCAGACGGTTAAGCAAACACAGACCAGTGAAAGTAGCGGAAAGACAGTTAACAGCTGTTTCCATTAAATCAGCTTAGTGGAGCCAGGCCGTTTTGGCAACAAACTAATATCATAGTGTGCAATCGCTGTGCCTTTGAGAGCTTCTTGACGAGGGAGGTCCTGATGAATATGTTTTTGGCAATGAGGCTTCAGTGTGTGTAATCATTTGTGACAGTGGTGGAGACGTGAAGACTGAGACTTATTGAGCGCTGAGAAAGCCATGTGCCCTCTTTCCAAAAAAAAAAAACCCTCAGCATTCCTAATCTAGAGTTGTTATGACTTATTGTCACTGTGGGCAACAGTACAAAACAGTTTCGATAGAAAAAGTAAATTCTGTGTTGTATGAAGTAAATGTCTTCATGTATTGTGATTTCTTTACTTTGGTACTTTTCAATAACTCTTTTGAACATAAAGAAAACTGTCTAAAGTAATATGATAATCATTAAAGGTATGGCACTTTTGTAGTTTATACTTATTATAGTTTTAAGTATGCAACTGGTTAAAGTTACGAAGGACAGAGTTGTCTGTTCATGCCTTAGACTTCATCTGAGCGAGAGAAAATTTGGCCCACTTCATTTCTGGCCTGCGTCCAACACTGACATGATTCAGGCTAGATTTCAGCAGCATGCACGTACGAAAAGAGCTAGAACTTCTCTAGAACTGAAATTCCGCAGATAATTAGACACAACTTAGATTCAGGTCTTTCACTGAAAGTTCTCTTTTAGTTTTCTCCCTGATCGCAAAGCCTGGGCTACTTTTCAGCAAATAATGATAAACAGGTCTGACAGCTTGGCAAGAGGGGACAACCGACTCCTCAGAGAGGTTCTGAATACATTTCACAGCAGTTCTCTCTATAAGAAAAGGAAATGCCAACATCTTGCAGTAATAGTCTCAGCAGATTGAACAATTTCATCCTTTGTGAGGAGTGAAGCCTTGAGCTCTGGACTTGCTCGGAGTCCTCTGTGTGTGAACGATTCTGTTTTCTCAGTGTCGGGGAAGCAGTTTCTTTGCTTGTCGTGGCATAGTTAGCATTTCCAGAAAGTGTGATTGATCTAATATTTTAAACTTTCATGTTCTCCTAATTTAAATTATACCAGATAGCAAAACTGCAGCACTTTTCTCATTTCCAATCAGTTCAAAACTTCATTTCTTCACTTCAGCTTGTGAGAAAGCTATGCTAGAGATGGATGTGCTGTATTACAGTTTTTCTGTGGAATGTTAGAGAATTTGCATGAGACTGTTTGCCCCTTTCCTCCCAAATGGGCCATCTAATCTCTCTAATTGGAAAAAGGAGAAAATGTTGAAAGGTGGGGGTGGGGTAGGGGGCATTTTTGGCCAGCTGCCTGAGCTTTGTGGTTTGAGCGCTGCAGTGTGATAGGGTCAATGTAGCATGGATAACACAGTCCGCTCTGTTCTGCAACAACTGCCCCTTCTTATTCTGCAGATCTGGGCCAGGTGATTATCATAATCAGATACTGAGAAATGTAAAGAATGACTATTCCATAAACATCAAATGTGTAACATCAAATATATCTAATTATCATTTTATAACTATATAGTTTATTTGATTACATTTCTCAAAATGCAGACCTGCTATCTGGATGTTGAACATGAACAATAAAGGGCTTTTTGTATAATACTGTGGAGTACATTATAATAAGATGACAGGAAAGTTTTGGAGTGAGAGCAGAATGAAAAAGAAAAGACGTGTGTTGGAACGGCTGTTATTTTGCTTCATTTAGGAAATAAAACCAACAAGAGAGGATCAAAGCATTGTTCATGCAATCATCTGCTGACCAAATGCAATGCATGTCACCACAGAAATCACCTAAGTGAACTTCCTACGAGTGTTTCTAATAGAGAAGCATGTGTCCATGTGTTGACTTTTGGACTTAATAATTGTTGTGTAACTTATTGAATGAGACCCACTGACAACATATGCTGGAATATTAACACTGAAATCATCGGATCATGCATCAAAATGGAGAAGTGATGACTGCAAAAACATCTTTGAAATCCTTTTGTCTAAACAGACAAATCCAATTATCCAAATAAAGCAAAATAAAACAAATGTCTGCAAAATGCCTGTTAAATTCACTATGGATTGTACAACCATGGAGAAATGAAACCATATTAAAAATAAGAACACACACACAACTCTCTGCCATGTTATTTTATTTAGAAATCTTTCATTTGAAGTAAATTGTGTTTTATTTATTTTCTTATGGGTATTTAAAACAAACTTGACCTGATAATTTCCCTTAAAAATGACAATGAAATGAGAATGGAAGCAATGGATTAGCTAAGTTATTCCTCTGAGATTTCAATTTTTTAAATCAAACTAACTAAAATACCTTGAACTCAAATATTATATGTTCCTCCATGATATTTCTTTGGAGTGCAGATACATGAATACTTATTAAAACACTTCTGACAGGCTGAAGGCTAAATAAGTTCAAATAATTACACATAATTACGTAGAACCGAATATAACTAAGCATTGCTGTTAGGGTACTGAGAATTGGGCAGGGACATGCAAGGCACTTTGATAGCCAACATATTCTAGCACTGTGTCACCGTAGGCGGGGTCTGACGCTTTATCAAGTCAAATTACGGCCCGCACCCTCTCCACATTCTCGACCTTCATCAAGTTCTGACCGCCACCCTCCAAGTGACGTCAGAAATCACAACAACTGATCAGACCAATAGTGTGCTGCGTGCATACTTCTGGGGTCCGGGTAACAGAACAGAGCCACCAAGACATCTCACAGAGAGAGGAGTCAGAGTGAGTTGAACTTTTTCCAGCTTTGTTATTGGAACGAGATGCAGTGTGAGGTCGCTTTTGGGATGTTTCGATGTGTTTTATAAAACGTTGATTCCTTGATGGATTAGGCTACTGCACAAAGAGCAGCGAGGAGAATAAAGACTCGACGCGCTTCAAGATGTTGCGGCACGTTTTGCTTTCGCGGCAGTGAGCAAATGTGATTCGTTTCCAACCATTTGGTGTTTTGTCCATGGAGGAGTTTCGATACACGTTTCTGCGGATATCGAAGGAACAAATATGAACACACTTAACGATCTAAAGTGGTCAGCAGAAGAACGCGGCTAAACGGCGGGCATGGAACAAGGGGAGTTGTTTGTCTCAATCTCTGGTGGAGAAGCACTAAGGGTTATAAACCGACAAATGGAAAAAGTTAACTTTTAAGCCTCTGCAACATCAAGGAATGGCAAACTCTGGCAACTCTGCAGTCATTCGGAGGCTGCAAATATTGATTTTGTCCATCGGCTGTGCGTTGATATGTTACAGTCGTTTATCCACCGCATCACCGGCACACAACCAGCGTTTGATATGCTGGCAAGCCATCATGAAGTGCCAAGGAGAACCGGAGTGTCACTACGCGTACACACAGTATCTACACGCGTGCGGTCCGGTGATAAACGGCAACAGGAAGAGATGTCCCAGCCATTGCATTTCTTCCATCATTCAGCTCAATCTGACTGTGAACGGCCCGGCACTGGAGGACTGCGATTGCGCCTCGGACACTGTATGCAAGATGACCAAGCGAGCCATTGAGCCCTGCATGCCCAGAACGAGCCACATGGGCTGCACCGAAGCGCGTAAGCAGTGCGAGAAGGATCCCGAGTGCAGCACCGCCATGCGGGACTATCTGTATCACTGCAGGAAACTCTTCGGCGGAGAGCGCTGCTCTGACGACTGCCGGCGGGTCATCACGAACATGCGCTCCATCCCCAAAGCCCAGCAGCTGGACACTTGCGTGTGCGACGGCACGGAGAGGACCATATGCGAGTATGTCAAAGGCAGCATGAAAAACTTCTGCTTTAACGACAGGTTCGGCGGGAGTGGCTTTTCAGATACCGAGGACGATTTGGACGACGACTACGAGACGGATTATGAGGACGAGGAAAGTGACGCCTGGGATTTAAGAGCACAAAAGTATTCGATTTTGATGTCCACCATTTTGACATTTTCTTCTCTTGTTATAATAAGATAAGGCACGTTTTCAGATTTAACTGCATATTTGGCTTGGGTGGAAGTAATGGGGGGAATTCGGACTTCCCAAAATTAAGCCCTAACACTCCCCATCCCCCAAGACATGGAAGTAAAAACAAAAGGTGCGTGTATGTGGAGGGGGGTTATATACACACGTGTGTATATATATACGACGTTTCAGTATCTATTAAGACACGTGGGAAGTCTCGAGGTTACTAATGCAACAGTAGCGCTACGTGATCACTTTCCCGCGGTAAAAGTAGCACATTACTTATCACTTTAGTGTAGATGTACACACGAAAATATAACAAGACCTTTTGTGTTTTGTATAGAACGTCTTTAGTTGAAGTGCGGGCGCACCACGAGACGTATATCATATCGTAAATTAGGCTACTGACAGAAAAATAGTCCCCTGAAAGAGTAGCCTAATGGAATAATTAGCACATTGTAGGCTACACAGTCCTATTAGCTGCCCCGCGTTAAGTAGCCTAAGTTCCAATGGGCAAAACATGTTAATCTTAAACTCTTAGTTTTTTAGTTGGGTTGGGACTTGGCCAGAAAGCCCTGTTTTCTGCTTATAGGCGCTTAAAATGTACAGGTAGATCACAGAAACAGCCCGCTGGATAAAAAATAAAGAAGCAAATTGGAGGAGAAGAAAACCCGAATCCTATAGTGAAAGGTTGTTTTTGAAAACCTAGTTGAGCTGCCAAAATCTGCACAGCATGAAAAGGGGTAATTTGTCTTTTGATGTAAAGAAAATATGTGCTCCGCTATATATTAAGTTATTATGAACTATTGTGGAAACTGCTATTCAAAGAGAGAAATAAATATTGGAAGTTTATTTTTGTATGAAAGATTGGTTAGTGTAAACAAAATTATTATTGTAAATGTGTATAATGTTTCTGTATCATATAATTGTGTGAATAATGTTGATAAACAATACCATGTAATTCTGTTTATAATGTTCATAAAGATTGGCTTCAAATTATTCCAAAGATGATCTAACTTGTGTGTTTGGTTATTTCACTATACAAACTAATACAAGAACTTAACATGCAGATCTGATGTCAGGTAAATGAAGGTATGCTTTTACTTTCTATTGTACACTCAAAAGCAGATTCATGAAATTTTTACATACCATTTAGAAGATATACTAATATGCTATAAATGCGCATTAAATATCCCAAGTCATTATAAAGCAATTTAGTCAATAATCATTATCAAAAAAAAGCTTTAATTTCCACCTGACATCCCCTGCAGTTTATTAATGTTACCAAAGTCATTATCATGAGCATGTCCTAGTCAAACATTTTGGCTATGTCTGTGCCTGCACTTGACCTTGTAAACATAAATGTTTACAGAGGGAGTTTGTCTAAGTTCCCAGAGACTCTCAACATCTAAGGAAACAAATGAGGTTGTCTTTAAACAGGATCAGAGTTGAGCATGAGCCAAGAGACTGGCTTATTTGTTCAAAGCCCAAGTGTTTATTTAAAGTCTTCACTCAGGCTGACAAGGAAAAAAGCGGTGTTCGCGTGAATGAAGCCTCAAGCAGCCATCACAAACGCACTCAGCCTGCTACTGTGTGTGTAAGTGGGCTTGTCACTGCTCAAAAGAGTTTGCTTTTCAGTGTGAGTAGCACTTGGGTAGTACAGATCTCCTCTTAGATTCCATATGCCTCTTTGTTCTGTGAAGTTTAATATAACAATACCAGCTTGATACCTAGTTAGCATTCCAAATACAAAAGAGCAATAAGGTATTATGCCATAAAATATAGAATTTGCCCTCCCCCCCAACACCTTAAAAAAGGTCAGCCTCTCACAGAAACGAATCATTGAGAAAATAGTGTTTTTTTTTTTTTTAAACTGTGTTACAAGAGTTCTAGAGATCCAAGATGGCAGCTGTGATGCTTAGTTCATTTCAAGGCAGACGTGGGAGAAGGCTTCTCGGTCTTAATGAATGAAGGAGAAGTCGAGTGGCACTTCTGTCATGCTAATGCTAAACACACAATAGAGGAAATACACAATGACCTGGCACTTCATTCTGTCTTCTAGCTGACACCTCTAGAAAGAGCAGAGTGAGTGTTCTTGAGAGAGCAGTAGGAGAAGATAGTACAATGTAAATTATGTTAATCTGGTCCAAATGGAGGAGGTCACTTTTTTCAAAAACTACATTCTTTAAAATTGTTATGCCTTATTTGTGTTTATACATGTTAGTAAAAAGTACAAATTTAAATACTATTTTGGGAGAGGAAATACTTTGGATAAATTAGCGTTATTTTAGTTTCGTGAGGAAAACCTTGGAGATTTCATGTTTTTTTTTGTGTAAAACTTCAAAAAGGATGTATGTATTGATAGTCTGGAATTTAGTTACTTTATAACATAAGCAACAACAACAGAATATATTTTTAAATATTTTAAAGAGGCAAAATATTTTTTGTTTAGTTTTGTTATTTATTTTTTAACTTCTTTTCTGAAAGTATTTACAAAAAATGCATACTGACTCGTAACTGAACTTTTCTGCTTGTTTTCTCTCAGTTTGAAGTTACGAGATGAGGTGACTATTCATCCTCATCAGGTGAAGGGCCCCATTGGGACTTTGTAAAAGGAGGAGCCATTGCTCAGATCAGGCATGCTGTGTTGAACCTGTCACATCCAGTTTTTGTTGGGAACAGACCCCTTTAAAACTGACAACACTGTTGTTAATCCAGTTATGTCCACAGAATTGAGTGTAAATGAAGTGAAAGACAGCAGAGTAGAAAACGTTGTGTTTATGATTCCTATTACTTTCAAAATCTTAATTTTTGAGTAACTTGTGCCAGAATGTGTACAGATTGAGCTGAGATTCAGGATTTGATAAAAAAAAAAATCACAATAGTCCTCTCAACTGAACGCAGTTCATCTACATCATGGTGTTACATAAGCAATAAGACAGGATGCAGTTTCTCTTTGTGGAAACTTTATCCATAGTACATTTCAGCTGTTGACATAAACCAAACATGAAAATATTCTGAAAGGGGAATGCAGGAGAAAGAAGAGGTTTGGTTGTCAGGCCAGTGGATGGGAAGAGGGGGTTGGTTTTTAAGGGGTTCTTTAAGAAGGAATTTGGGGGAAGGGCAGGCAGTGAAGGGCTTTTCTGAATGACCCTACATGGACAAACAGAGGACCCCTCCACACCATCAGAACACTTTAGTCTGCAATAGTGAGCCAGACTGCATGGGTGCATATGACTTGATTGCTCTTCTATGTCCATTTTTTCTTCCATCAAGGGGATGAAGAAAAAGAGGGGAGCAGTGAAAAGAGTGTGAGAGGAGAGACAAAACTGTGCTGACATGGGGCATAACTTAATTTTCACGGTTCTGAGACAGATGGGAAAGGTAATGTGGCGTGACGGCTCTTAGAAACTTCAATGGATGCCATGACCTCAGGGAAGTTAGAATCTGAATGCACTGGGACATTTTAGTTTTTTTTTTCTTTGGGGGTTAAGCAGGAGGAGCACCTTTTAGCTCATTGCTTTGAGATATGAGATATATATTTTTTTCTTGGTTTAGAGTGTTGTTTTTAATTAGGGTGTCAGTCCAAAGCCATTGCCACCACAAGTTGACTCTTCAAGGGTATTGAAGCTGAAAGGAGGTTCTCAGAGGCTCAATAGGGAGCTAAGAGTGCTACTCTATTAAGCTGACCTCTAGAGGCCCAAGAAGAGTAAAAAGTGAGCCATCTACTTCAACATCATATCTATTCCTCATACATTCATTTCTCCTTTGTGTGGCCTCAAACACTAGTTCTCATTAAAAAGGCTAGTCTTTAAATTACACATTCAAATATGCTATATTATTATATAAAAAATGATATGAGGGTGGTAATTCTTAAAAAAAAAATAGCGTTGTGTAAGTGAATTCTAGTCATATTATTTAACATCTGATTATCAATTCACAGACAAAGTGATCAAAGATGCAAAGGTCCCATTCCCTCTAGTAAGTTCTTGTTTATGTGAGTAAATCTTGTGGCTTTACTAACAGACAGGAACATTACCACCAGTTTTTCTTAGGTTTTCATTTCACTAATTATAATGAATATGATGTGGGAGAGGAGGAAACATATGCTTTACTTTAACTAAACCTCAATAGGTAGTGTTACTTAGTAAATTAATATCATACCATGATATTGTGACATGAAATTTAGTTGTAAAACCATCAATGTATGGGTACGGCCGTGGAAGGCAAAAAAGTCAGGTAATATGAGAAAAGCTTGCTGTTTCTAATGAAACTGTTCTCGGTTGTACTATCTATTGACCACAAGATGGCAGTATTGTCAAACGTGTTTCTCTAAACCGCTCTTCATGAGAGAACTATCTGAATGTTCATTCAGTTGTAATTTGCATCTTATTTTGTACACAACACTTTTAATGTCTCATCATTATTTGTGTATATATATTATACTATATTAGCAGTAGTCTTCACGAGTTGTGTCTCCTCTGCAGATTCCTCCTGGTACACCGCGATTATTGCACGTGCGCGTCCGTCTGCGACGGCCTCCGGAGCAGAGCGACCACGAAGACCAGCAGCCCCAGTTTCCCAGTTGTTCAAAAGACTTAGCTAGAAGTGATGGAGCAGACAGAGAGAACGCTCAACTCAAATCAACACAAACGAATGCTATAGAAATTTTACAGGCCAGTTCACACAGAAACACACACCTTTTACCAGTTCCATCTCAATGATCTGACACGCAACACCTTCCGTCCCTGGTGGGCACATGCATTTACACTCCCCGTCTATCTGGATAACAGTGCCACCGTTCTGGCACGGCTGGCACTTACACACGCTGTACTCGGCTACATAGTCATCCAGGGCTCTTCTGAGATTTTCCCGTCTCGGCTGAGCATCAGGAAAGTCCAAAGGGATCGCGTTGTAGATGGGTTCAGGCTGTCAACACAATAACGAGAACAAATTGTGTTCCATTACAGCAGTTACCACATGCACTGGCAAGTAAAGTAAAGGCGAGGTGAGTTGAGTCTCACATCACTGTGAATGAGAGCTGGCAGAGCAGAGACGGTCTTTGCCCATTCCACATATTGATTATAGTCTAAAATGCCATCTTTAGTGAGTTGAGACTTCATGGCTACTGCTGAAGCCGGACTGCCCCCTTTCACTGCGATCAGCACTTTATCAATAACCCCCGTCGTGGCCCTGTCATCTGGTGAACAAGGTTGTGAGCAAATGATCTTTTTATCACAAGGCATGTGTCTGATTAATTTAAAGGGATAGTTTATCTTCAGTTAATCACCCTCAGGTCCAAACCTTTTTTTTTTTTTAAACACAAATAATAAAGTTACTGTAAATGAACTGTTTTTATTCATACAATGAAAGTCAGTGAGAGGCAAAATTACACTGGACCCCATTAACTTTAATTTTATTGTCACTTTTGAGTGAACAATCCTTCTAATAGCTTATTGATAAAAAATGTTCTAATTCACACCTGTGGGTTTGTCTGTTAGTGTATCACAGTTGTTTTTTGGTTTAAAATGTCCTTCTCCTGTTACTGCTTGAGTAAATTGGAAGTTGCCTTTAAATCCAAGCTCTAAACATTCCTTGACAGTGGATTCTGTGACCTCTGCAATCAGATAAAGTTGAACCATCAAATACAATCAATTCAGTAATGAGACTTTCAGGATAAAAAAGTGAGCTGTGCTTCTCATGAATGCCTTGTCACTGAATCATGTAGCCTATATTTTTGTCTCCATATTTTACAAAAAAAAAAAAAAAAAAAAAAAAAAGAAAGAATGAAATTTGATTTTAAACTTACTTTTTAGTTTGAGGACATCCTCATTCATTATATAAACAAGTTCGTATTCTCCACCAGACTTTCCGTTCTTGGTGAAGTGTGTTCCATAGTCCTCTAAGAAAGCAAAATACTGGCCCTTCTCATATGTTAATGGCAGGGCATCCACATCATCCAGGAACGTTGAGGACACCTCCAGCCCTCGCTGTCTCATCCTGTAGGTTGCCAGCTCCACTCTGCCTTTTATTCTCATGAAGGTTTTTCTCTGAAAGAGAACGTGTTTGTCTGTAGTTATTTAATTTTTTCCCCCCATTTTTTTCAGTTTGAATTCCAGCCTGTTCTATGCACATGGTGGCTCATGAGTCTAAAGATGTGAATTATAATGAATAAAGTGCAAATAGCTCTTTAAAAGAGAACAAGCAATAAACCTGAATCTCACCTTGGTCGCTGTGATTTCTGACAGCTGTTTGATGATATTTGTTGTTGATTTCTTAGTGTCAAATCCTGCTGATGCACTAAAACCTAAGCCAGGACCAGGATCAGGAGCTTCACCGCCCTCACCAGGACCTGGAGCTTCACCGCCCTCACCAGGACCTGGAGCTTCACCGCCCTCATTGGGACTGGTCGCTTCACCACCGTCGCTGGGGCCAGCGACTCCACCACCTCCACCAGCACTGCCAGACTCACCTGAACTGGAGGGCTCAGTAGGTGTAAACTTGAAGTTTAAGCCTACTTCAAAAGATGTAGAGGATTCACTTGTTATCTCTTTTATTAAAGAGTGAATGTCCTCATACATCTCCTTAGAGCTGCTCTCTTCCACTTTTGTCTGAAGATAAAGAAACAGATAAAGACTTTTAACATTTTTTTAGATGGTTGTCTTTGTTGTTAGACTTGTAAACAGTGCTTTATCTGTGCATATATCTCTCCTGATTCAGATGAGAGAACCTTTCACTTGAGAAAGCAATATTACAGATAGATGACTCCTATTTTATCTGGAAGCAATGATTTGAAGTTAAAAAATGTCTTGATGGATTTGTTCATTACAAACATATAGGTTTTTGCTTCAGAAGATTATTGTGTCTTTTTATCAGCTGTTTGGCTCTCATTCTGATGGCACCCATTCACAGGGTGAGCAAGTGATGTACAGCTAAAATTTCTCCAAATCTGTTCCGATGAAGCAGCTTATTTATCTACATCTTGAATTACCTCAAGGTAATTACATTTTCAGCAAATTTTCATTTTTAGGTGAGCTATTTCTTTTGTACCCAAAAGCTTTGTAAAACAACAGCTGACATCAAGCATACAGTAAAATGAGAGACCCACCTCATAGTTGAGCACTCCAACATTCCAAGGCAGTCTATTATATTCCAACGTGGATGGTTCTCTAATCCGGTTACATTGACCTTTATACAACTTGTTATTGAAGGGATTCATTCGAGGTCCAGATCCCAGAATATTTATTCTGTTGAGACAGAAATTAAGCATCTCTTGAAAATGTGCAGAAGTTATATCCAGAACTGTAGTGTGTTGTCAGTCATTATTTTTATTCTATTTAATTATTATATAATTAAATAGAATAAATACGTAATTACAGTTAAAACATATTTTGGTTCCACAATGCCTAAAAAAATTGCAAGAGTTTATGTTACCGTTAATGAATGCAAACCTCCAATGTGAAATAGCAATAAACAATACTTTTTAGGGGTGTCGCGATATACCGGTATTGACGATAACCATGA
>SCHK01007803.1:0-19576 GCA_004124795.1 Poropuntius huangchuchieni
GAGAGCCAATCAGAATCCATCCTGCTATTACGAGCTCGAGACCAGCGCGCGCTTATAATAAACAGACGATATCGTTCGCTGGTGTGGACGCTAATATCGTTATCTTTATAGTTATCGTGCTTGGTGTGAACGGGGCTTAATGCTTTCAATAAATAAACATAAATACTAGCACTAAATCTAAAACATGAATGTTGTAAGAACATTTGGAAATAACTGTTATTTGCTGTATTTGCATATCAAATAAACTATCCAACACACTGGCAAATATATATATAATTTTCTTTATTTCTTTTTGCATCATAATTTTTTTCAAAAACCTAAAAAATTGATTTGAGTCTCACCTTTTCAATGTGGCCTCAAACTTGTGCATCCCCACAGTGCATATATAATATAATCTCTCACAGACTGTAATTATAACTAACCGGATGAGAAATGATGCACCGAGTTCGGTTCCGGACACGAGAGAACACGTTGCTTGGCATCAGGCAGGAAGTGGAGCTGCTGAGGATCACGCTTTCTGTGACAAGATTCTCCACCTCATGGAAGACAGTCTGCTTTGCTTCCAGGTCCTCAAACACACACTCCTATTCACAGAAAACAGAGAGGACAAGAGCAGATAATGGTCAACAATATAGCAAAGGGACTGTATGAAATGTAGTATAATTAAAGCTGTAGCAACATCTTTTCCATACGAACACAAAAAAGGAACAAGAAGAAAACACAAGAGTGGGAAAAAATTAATGACAGTGGAATGGGCTGAAAAAAAAAAAAATGAAGGACCATAACTTCCCAAGGCTGATAAAACAAACAGGAATATTCACTCACGCTTCTTTAATTATTTAGCAGGAAATCTTTTTAAGTAATCACAGATAATCACTTCCATATTGAGACATACATACGAAATGATTGGAGAAACCTAGAATATGTCACCAGAGAGAAGATACAGTTATGACATTTCAAATCACAATGTAATTTTTTTTTAAATGGAACATATACATTAATAAATCATTTACAATAAGATCTACAACATACATTAAAAAATGATGAATTTGTGAATGGTGAATTTTCACTTCATGATTACTTGTGAATGTGAAGATTTTAGAAAAAAACAGTAGACAACAAATCACAAGCACACAAACCCCTAAAATAAATTATATAACTTTAATGGTATATTATAATGTCGCCAATACAGAAATGTGCAAATACAGCAGTATCAGCACATAACAGGACTACATGCCGCCATTAAATATTGACATCATCATAACTGGGAAAAACAGAAACCATCAGCTGTCAATGAATGTAATACACAGTAAATATGCATCTTTATGAATCTTTATGGAAAAAAAGGAATTCCAATAGCAAACTGAGGTTTGGCTCCAAAGTGTTCAATAGATTTTAATAATTAAACACGGGTGCAATTTCAATAGTTAATCACATTAACTCATGGAATGTTCAAACTGTTTCAGATGTAAAACCACAAACATGTCTTCTGGGTTTTATGTGCTTATTTTGTGCACAATAAAACAATTAAAACAATTAAATGTAAAATAATGAATTTGGTACTTGTCATTAGTGAACACTCTTTCTTATCTTCACATGAAGTACTTGTTGTTTTTGTTCCATACATATCAGACAGATGTTTATCCGGCCCAGTCACATTTTTAGGGCAAGAGGATGTCATCTACGTTTGAGGGGGAAACCATACCTGGATAAAGAATGCTCCCTCGAGGGCCTGCTGCAGGTCATCATGACTGCTGAGTAGACTCAACTGCTCTGAAGCCGTGAGATTTCCTCTCAGCATTTTGGCTTGCTGAAGCTCCTCAATCTGTTTCCTGCTCACACACGAAAACACATTATTCATCTTAAATTCAACAAAATGTGTACAAAATCTGACAGCATGTTTTATTCATGGTTTATGACTGACATCTGTTTCAGATGTAAATTATGTCACTTTTTACATGCAACTTCGCATGCATCACAGAAGATTACTGTTTTTTTGTGTCCTAATCTGTCATTGGTGCATTCTAGACATGGCACCTACACTTTACTTTTTTTTTTTTTTTTTTTTTTTTAATTTGTAAATAAAACAAAAATGATTGTAGAAGAAAACACTATATTTCTAATTCAAGGTTTCTTTGTATTTTGTTTGTGAACTTTACTAGCAATTTCGGAGTGAAATTTGTTTCTACACTTATTTTTTAAAGTGTAATTTCATGTCTAGGAAAGAGAAAGCCCTACAACTCCCCCTGGTGACAGAAGAGGTGAATCAAGGAAGAAGGTTATTTACACAACATGAACAGATATAGACAGAGAGTACTATGTTCTAGAACAGTGGTCAACTCCAGTCCTCGAGGCCCCATGCTCTGCACATTTTGTATGTCTCCCTCATTTAATGCAGCTGATTCTGATCATCACCTACTTAGGAGAAAGATCCATGAACTGAATTGAGTGTGTCAGATTCAGAAACATACAAAATGTGCAGAGCAGTGGGCCCCGAGGACCACTGTTCTAGAAAACGGCTATTTATGCATACTTTTTTCTTTGGATATTATGCCCTCCCTTTTATTCTATTGATCTCCCCGGATCATTGCTTTATGTAAGGTTGTGCCAAAAAAATGGGTCACAAACCTGCTCTGACAAAAGTTGAGCAGTGATTCTAAAGGCAGAGAATTTGACTGAGGGGTCAACAGGTCATTTTGTTTAAAACTGACCTGATCTCTGTGATGGCCCCTGATGCTTGTCCTGGTTTGTTGTCATAGATCTTGACCATGTACCCTCCACTCAAAAAGACCATGGCCCAGGAGCGGCCGATCAGCCCACTTTATTTTGCCACATACATGCAATTGGGGAAAAAAGACAGCACAGTAAATAAATCAAATAAAAATGCAGATTAAGGAGTCTGTTAACATTAGTGAAAATCAATGCATTATCTACATACCAAAACGAGGAACGTCTGTAGTCTGAGACTACTTAAACAGGAACTTTAATATTGCAAGACAACTAAAAATAATGACTTTGATGACCATGCATGAAAAAACCCCTGTAAAATAGATTAATAACCTACCCAAAATATGTCAAATAAGCACACATACCGAGTCACGTATTCATTTTAATTTGGGCATAAATCACTGCATTGATCATTTTTCACATGCACTTTTCTGATATGGAGTAATACATGTATTCATAAATACTGTCACAGTAGAGTTCAAAGACCACTCAGCTATTCTGTTAGACAATCACAGGAACACTGCTGCCAAAACTGACAGACTGACTTAAATAAAGAAACTCTCACCTCCCGACAACAGTAATAATCTTTCCTTTTAATGAACTCATCGCAAACCCCTTCACAAATGCCAAAACTCAGTCAGCTTCTTCACAAGAGCACCAATATCACCAGACTTCAGCTTGTCATGTGCACGAAAGAGAGGCGGAGCTACGGCGTCTCACACGCGCCTAAATACCTCAGGACTTTTACAGAAGGATAATTCCTTGGATTGCTGAGCAGAAAGCGTTCATACGTACATTTAGAAATGTAATCTTAAAAAACATAGACAATCAATAGTCCAGCAATCATAGATAATCAGTGCAAAAACAAACAGAGAAACACAGTGAAGTGGCTAATGTTTGTAGCCTATGGCAATCTGTCTTGTATCCTAGCAACCGACGTGTTGACCAACGTAGTTAGCTGCTGATGGGCTAACGTTACACACACGGTTTTTCTGGATATTTCTATTTAACACGGCTAATAATTTGCATTTATCAGTAGGCAAACTACTCTATTAACCAGGTAAGTAAAACTATCAATATTCACCACACACAGTTACATCATATACGGGATACGTGGTATAGTTGCAAACTAGCCATGTAAACGAATTTGTGTTTTCAGGCAATGGTTTTTATAGAGTAACTCCCATATTTATTCAAAATAATGCCTAGAAGTTGTAAGAGTTGATTCTTTTCTGTCTGGTTTTTACAATTGTTAGACAAATGTGATATTAACGTTAAAACACTTCCATGAGTTTTGTTTTCGTTGTGTTATTTCAGATGGAGAACGTGCATCTTGTCCCAGAGGAAGAGGAGGATGATTTGTATACTGGCTACAATGATTACAATCCGACTTTTGACTCAGAGGTGGACAAATACTTACACCTTAGACATGTATTTATTGAATGTCATAATTTGTTTTTATGCATCATGATTTTCCTGTCCCTGCAGGACCTTCACAACGATGTGGGCTTTCAGCAGGCAGTCAGGACTAGTCATGGCAGAAGACCACCAGTAAGTTATGCTGTATCTGCTGATTAATCTAGAACGTCAAGCACACCAGTAATAATCAACACTAAATTTATTTCTTCAATATTTTTAGATGACTGCAAAATATCCTGGCACTGCAATTGGAGGACGTCCGATTGGAACAGCTTATGGGGTAAGTAAAGCATTTGGATTTACACTACTACATTTCTGACTGAAAATTCTAAATCTTATATTAGAATGATAGCATGTTAGCATGTACAATGTCTTATAATCAGGAAGACACATGTCAGGGCAGGAAAGGTGAAGGTCTCCAAGAGGTGAGAGATTATACAGTCAGAATCAGGACGGTCAAACATAACAAGCACATTTCTTGTTGACTCTATTGATTCATTTCTTATTTTAATGAGGGATTGGGAAGCTGAAAAATTATGCTATTTGTTTTCCTTTTTTGTCTTATCTTTCTGATGTTAATATTTAGTCTCGAATACCTGTTGGCACTGCAATGGGAAGGCCTATGACTGGAGCTGTTCAGGTGGGACAAGTCTCTTGTTTATTCGTCCTTTGTCATATGCAGTGAAATTTTGTTAATCTTCTATGTTTTTATGTGTTGTACAGGATGGTGCGGCTCGTCCCATGACTGCAGTGCGAGCAGCAGGATATTCTTCATCTGTAGCCAGAGGTGCTTTCACACATGAAACCCACTTGCGCATGTGTTGTTCAGACACATTTTACTTGAAATATACTTAACTGTCTCATAATGATATTTTAATCTTACATTTTAACGTTTGAGTTAGTAAAAATTAGATTGTTTCCTTCATTTGAATTCTTTGAATTTCCAGGCTCAGTTTTTGATCCACTGGGACAATCAAAAGGACCGGCCCCTCCATTGGAGACAAAGAATGAAGACACGTATGCATCCCTCTGCTTTCATAATGCTTGAGAAGCCATTGACAAGTTTTGTTTACTAGTTCCACTTGACATCTTTAGTTCTACTTGGAGATGGACACATTTTTGGTCTAATTATTTTCTTGTTCAGTCCAGAGGAGAAGATAAAGATCCTTGAAAAGAAAGTGAATGATTTGATAGAGGAGAGCTGTCTTGCTCATGCTTGTGGGGATCTTCAGCTGGTAGGTATAGCTTTATAACTGCTATAAGTGATTTTAAAGAATTGTCATTTGGATGCTAAATGAGCTTTTTTTCAACAGTCTTTAGAAAAAGCCAAAGAGGCTGGAAGGAAGGAGAGGGCTTTGGTGAGACAGAGAGAACAAACAGGCACTGCAGACCACATTAATCTGGATCTGACCTACTCTGTGAGTGCATTGCTCCATGTGAAATACATGACTTGACTGACAACTGAAAATTCTCACGACTCTTTCATGCTTTGTTAAGGTGCTGTTTAATCTAGCAAACCAATATGCCAATAATGACATGTACACTGAGGCCTTGAATACTTACCAAGTCATTGTGAAGAACAAAATGTTCAATAATGCTGGTGAGCAAGTTTCAGATGTGTTTTAAAATATCTCAGATTCACTCTTATTTGAAATAAGTGTGTTTCTAATATCAGGTTTTGTGTAACTGTTTACCCTACTATAGGACGACTGAAAGTGAACATGGCAAATATCTACTTCAAGCAAAAGAACTACACAAAGGCGATCAAATTTTACCGCATGGCTTTGGATCAGATCTCAAATGCCCACAATGCAATGAGGTCAGTACTTGTAGTTGCATGTGTTGTGTGAACTGCGTAATTGTTTTGCACCATTCATTTTATGCAGGTCTTGGGTAATTTTATGTGATTTTTCAACATGTAAATTTTTCTTATTGCATAGGATCAAGATCATGCAGAACATTGGCGTTGTGTTCATACATATGGGCCAGTACTCAGATGCCATCACATCCTTTGAGTACATTATGAGCGAGAGCCCCAACATAAAGACGGGCTTCAACCTCATCCTGTGTTACTATGCCATCGGAGACCGGGAGAGGATGAAGAAAGCTTTTCAGAAACTTATTTGTGTGCCCCTTGGTATTGATGATGATGACAAGTATATTCCTCCAAATGTGAGTACATAATTTAAATCTTTGTTTGTCATATATTTGAACTGAATTATGTCTTATTCTTCATGGATTTTTTTTAATTTATTTTAGGATGACCCTCATGCAAACATGGTGATTGAGGCTATAAAGAATGATAAGCTTCACCAAATGGAAAGAGAGAGGTATCATAATGTATTGAACGTTCTGTTGGATCTATAATTCTAAAGCTTTGCGTTTATTATTTTCAGAATTTTTTCAGTTTTTTGTTTTGCTTTTCTTTCTAGGAAAGCACTAGCAGAAAAATACATTATGACCTCAGCCAAGCTTATTGCTCCAGCCATTGAGTCATCTTTTGCAGCTGGATTTGACTGGTGAGTTATTTATACTACTTTTCATAAATTTGGGGTCAGTAATTATTATTTATTTAAAAATATATATATTTTATTCAGCAAGGGTATATTAAATTGGTCAAAAGTGGAAGTAAAGACAAAATGCTACAAGATATTTCTGTTAAAATAATGCTGTTCTTTTGAATCAGAGAATCATGCTGCAGAAACATTGACAACAATATTAAATGTTTCTTGAGCAGCAAATGAGCATATTTAAAATGATTTCTCAAGAATTGCTGGGCGACTGAAGACTGGAGTAATGGCTGCTGAATATTCAGCTTTTCCATCATGAGAATAAATTACATTCCTTAAATGTTTAAAATAGAAAACAGTTATTTTACATTGTAATAATATTTTGCAATATTATTGTTTTAAAATGTAGCCTTAAGAGAAGAAGAGACTTTTTTCCAAAACATTAAAAAAAACTCTTACCCTAAACTTTTAAGTGGTAGTATGTGTATTCCACAAGAGGGCGTTAAAGCGCAAGACTTGTCCATGCCATTCCAATAACAATATTTATGTATTATTTTATTACATGTATTATTATTGTTATTAGTTGAGACCATTTCTAATAGACTAAAGTAAACCATCTATAGAGTTTGTCCTAAAGCTTGATTTGGTACTTTGTCAGGTGTGTGGACATGGTGAAGGGTTCACAATACGTGGAGCTTGCAAATGACTTGGAGATCAATAAAGCTATTACATACTTAAGACAGAGGGACTTCAAACAGGTAGATGGGTCCCTGGAGACACACTTAAAATTATGTTGAATTTGATATATTACCACAGAACAGAGCCACACTGCTCTATGTCTGTGTGGAACACTTGTTTCTGTCTTATAACACTTTCTACATTCAATGGTCCATTTTATTTTGTTTTCTTGCCTGTCCATCTGCATGACTATTGAGGCTGAGGTATGTTTGAGCTGTTGGAGAACGTGTGTGTGTGTCTTTCTGCTGTAGGCCTTATGTATATGTGTGCTGATACTGTATTGTGTTGCACTGCTTCTCTCATTTCATGTAGCAGCAAATGGAATGTGATGTAACTTAAGTGTATTTAGGTATTATTCAAAGATATGATAGTGAAACATCTATCTATATCACTAATTTTCTTTAAGTCACTATAAATATGCCTAATCAAATTTGTTTCCAGGCAGTCGAGACACTAAAGATGTTTGAGAAGAAGGATAGTCGGGTGAAAAGTGCTGCTGCCACTAATCTTTCTTTTCTTTACTTTTTGGTGAGTACTTAGCTATAAAGCATTGACCTCAAAGAGCTGGTGTTAATAAGGTTCTCACAGACATATTTTGTTTCCATCTGCTTATTTCTGTGACTTCTCCAGGAAAAGGATTTTGACCAGGCTGACCGCTATGCTGAGCTGGCCATGAGCGCTGACCGCTACAACCCTGCTGCCCTAGTGAACAAAGGCAACACAGAGTTTGTGAAGGAGGACTATGAGAAAGCAGCAGAGTTTTATAAGGAGGCTCTTCGTAATGACTCATCCTGCACTGAAGCTCTCTATAACTTAGGTCTGCTATCTGCTATCAACTTGACATCCTTACATCAGATGGGATTTATATCAATTTGTGCTGTAACATTTCTGCATTTGAGACCAAGACTATATTAATAATGTAAGCAATTTTAAAGTAGAAATCTCTGAATCCTCCTGCAGGTTTGACCTATAAGAGGCTTGGTAGACTGGAGGAAGCCCTGGACTGCTTCCTCAAACTGCACGCTATACTCAGAAACAGTGCTCAGGTCATGTACCAGCTGGCTAATCTGTATCCTTCCTTAAAATGTCAGTAATCAAAATTTAGATTAAATGAAACCCTGCCAGTTGCCAAGATGCAGAATGGATACAGTAAGTATGGTAAGTTAAACTTGATTTGCTTGGTAAGATTCATATTCCTTAAGCGGCTTCAGATATGAGATGTTGGAGGACCCTCATCAGGCCATTGAATGGCTGATGCAGCTCACCAGTGTGACCCCCACAGATGCCCAGGTGCTGGCCAAATTGGGAGACCTTTATGATAATGAAGGAGACAAGTCACAGGCTTTCCAGTACTATTATGAGGTAAAAAAAAAAGGAACGATTGCAGTTAAAATTTTAATGGATATTTTTGGGGTATTCAAGTTACTCAAAGAAAGAGAATTGACAGAGGTAGCATTTAAAATAATATTGTCTATTTTAGTCATACAGGTATTTTCCCTCAAACATTAGTGTCATTGAATGGTTGGGAGCATACTACATCGACACCCAGTTCTGTGAAAAAGCTATTCAGTACTTTGAGAGAGCTACCCTCATTCAGTAAGTTACTAAATATTATATAAATTTATCATGAATATTCTGCATATATCTGGAGAATTTGTTTTTATATAACTTTTCATGAATTTCAGACCGACACAGGTGAAGTGGCAGCTGATGGTGGCTAGCTGTTACAGAAGAAGCGGTATGATCTTGACAATAATAATAAATTTAACCACAAGCTGTCATCTCAGTGCCTTCAAAATCACGATTTATATTTTTCATTTGTTTTCAGGGAATTATCAGAAGGCGCTTGAAACCTACAAGGATATTCATCGGAAATTTCCTGAAAATGTTGAATGTAATGCGTTCAGTTTTTTATTTTTCACTTATTTTTGATTTTCTATACCCTTCCAGAGCCTCATGTCATTTTCTATTGTGCAGGTCTACGCTTCCTGGTCAGGCTGTGCACAGACATGGGACTAAAAGAGGTGCAAGATTATGCCACCAAACTCAAGAAAGTTGAAAAAATGAAGGAGATCAGAGAGCAGGTATGCATGTTTATATGCTGGCCTCTTTTGCTTCAGAATAGAATAAATCTTTATTGTCTTTGTTAAAAGGAACAACAAAAAATAATAATAATAAATAAATAAGCAAATAGTTGAGTGGAAGTGAGGAGTAAACAAAAACACAGTGTGGAGAGTTTAGAATTTAGAACAAGAGAGAGATTATCTGGGTTTCTTCTTCTCCTGTTCCTTAAGCCAGGAAACCCATGGTTAATTATTGAGGAACATGTTTGTTGGTCTGTATATGAAATATTTGAGAGCTGCAGAATATTTGACAGCATGCTGTTATTGACACACACAGAGGGTGAGATCTGGGAGGGACAGCAGTGCTCGAGGCCGCAGGGAAGGCAGCGCTGGCAGTGGTGAGTAGATCGTTTTAACTTAACCTCATCGATAACCTTTAAAATGAAATACTAGTCATTAACTGAATACATGCTTCTACTTTACTTTTTCCATCGACCTCAATCTGTAATCTGCCTCTGTTGGTAAACAGGAAATACTTCAAACCTTACACACACTCTTCCTAAGAAACCCAGTGGTATGACTGTAATTCTCCTAATATAGTGAATCCAGGTGGACAAGCTTAGTGAAGACTGCTAGCCCTGTGACGTGCTATTTCAAAAAGAGAGTGCATGTGTCTTAGACACCTGTTTCCTAAATCACATGATTTAGAGATTTTAATCCAACAACTTCCCTTTAGACCTTTGGTTTACGGTTTGTTTTAATTTATAGTGTAGTCATTTTATTTTATTAAAAATATTATTATTTTCATTCTTGATTTCTCTTCTGGGACATCAGATGTGGATCTCTTATCAGGTGATGTCCAGTTGTCAGCTTCAGGCAATGCTGGGTTCAAAGGTCATGCAGCACATTCATTTTCAAACGAGTGACTGTTATCAGCTTTTTTCTGCGTCTCACTGCTCTCTTCTTCCAACACTTTCTTTTCACACCTCCAAACACTTTAGGAAGTGGCTTAAACCCCAAGAAGCCCAGCGGTATGATCATTCCCTGACTCAGTAGAATAGAGCAAAAATAAGAGGAATCTAATTTAATCTACATTCATAAATTTAATCTAGCCATAATTCTTTTCACTATGAAAAATAATAAAAGTAAAGGGCATTCATCCATTTAGAAGTTTGGGGTCAGTAAGAATTTTGTATGTTTTTGAAAGAAGTGTCTTTAAGTTCACAGAGGCTTCGTTCATATATATTTTTATCAAAAGTAAAACAGTAAAAACTGTAATATTGAAATGTTATTTAAAAAATAAAACTATTTTCTGATTTACGTATGTCAAAAACAGTTAGGCTGCATTATTTTTGAGAAAAAAACGTGATACATTTTTTCCCAGGATTCTTTGATGAATAGAAAGTTTAATAAAATAGCATTTGTTTTGTAAAATCATACTATATTGTCACTTTTGATAAATTTAATAAATCATTGCTGAATAAAAAAAACCAAAAAAAAAATCTGACCTCAAACTTCTCAAGAGTAGTGTAATTTTTGAACAGCTATTCAGACACAGCATATAATCACAGTCACGAAATCACTCATATTTGGGAGATTAATGGGACAGAACTGAATTTCTCCTTTTCCTAATCTGCATTCTTTTTCACTTCATATTGTAGGCTTAATCTTCATTTTGTTAGTAATCTGTTATTCTGTTTTATTGTTTATCTCTATTATTCTGTTCATGGCTATACACCTGAAAGGGAGCAGCTCAAGCCCCATCAATACCCCTCCTCTGAGAGCCAGTGGTATGACTACACACACTACAGAAACACATTAGAGGAAGAGCTCACACACTCCTCCTGTACAACCATAAAACAAGCATGCCGTTGCATTCTGCTCAATAATAAACTGCTGCTACTTCACCCGTTAGTCAGCTTTGTTACGGATGCCATTCATTCCTCACATTCTGCCCGGCAGTCATAACTAAACTCAACACATAATACTAAGTTTACCATTTAATTCACAAATAATCTTCATTGTTGTATAGCGCAACCTAATTTGTAGCCCTCAGCTCTCTAGCCTTTCCACTGTCTCTTCAGAGTTCTGTCTTCTTCTCTTTTCCCTTTCTTTTCTCTGCAGTTTCTCGCTCAGAGGCTAAGTATAGTCCTGTGCTGGAGCAGGGCAGAGGTATGTACTGTATTACACTGTGCAGTTTAGACGATCAATCCCAAAAAATAATAGCTGCAAGCTTCATGGAAAACTTCAAACCCAGTTTCCCAGTCCATATGTCAAAATGTTGTTTTTAATGCCTGTAGTTCCCTGTAATGATACAGCGTCCAAGGACATAAATTCAATCACAGCACAATAGAGAGCAAACATGTGCTGTGAAAGCTCTATCTGCCAAAACCACTGTTTCCAGGGAATATCCCACTCTCACTGTCTGACAGAGTGTTTCCAGCACCTTCTTTCTGTTTGCAAAGCACTGAGTGCAAATAAACCAGTGAAATATTTCACAAGTACACTCCTGAACAACAGTGTGCCAGTATCATAGCGCTTGATCTCGCTGTACTCTCATTACTGTTACTTGGCCATTTGGATGTGTTTTTATGAATACAAACTATAGAAATTGTGTAGTGTTTTATACGTGGTAAATGTTTATTTTGATTCCTCAGTCAGGTGTACATGATAGGAAAAACTACTGTATGCCAGCAATACGTTTTTCATTTTAATGCCTTTTGTGTTTTATCGCTGGGACATTTAAATATAGTTACCTGCCTGCAAAACTCTGGTCTCACATCTGCCCCTCAGCACTCTGTTCCTGTGGTCACAGCCGAGATGTGAAATGCAGCTGTGTGCCGTTGTCTTTATGCAACACAAATACTTTCCATAATGCAAGTCATATGGTTGCAGAGTGAACTCACTTTAATTAGGATTCCAGTGTCATATAGATGTTGCTTCAAGTGCAAGCTGGAGCTGTTGTTTGTCATGCTTTTTGGTTTTGTTTATCAGCATTCTCTAACATTTGTTTTGTCGTAGCATTTAAGCATGGCTTACATTATTGATGGTGGCAAGTCAAATGCGAATGCCTTTTTTTCCCTATTTTGTTCAGAAGAATCTGACCTGACACTACTGTAAAATAACTCTCACTCCAGAAATGTTTTCAAGTTCAACGCTGGCTCTTTTGGATGTGTTTTCTCAGACAGTGGACAGAGCAATCATGGCACCAGCGCCAAGGGTGAGAGGCTTAGCGTTAAACTGAAAACTCTTCCAGGGTCCAATGAGCCGTATGAAGCCAGCACTCAGCAGGAAATAGGTGAGAAATAACATCAGTCATCATTTGTGACTGATAAACTAATAAAGAAAAAATGTTCATTTTTATCACACAACATTCATGTTTCAGTTCACAAACAGTAGGGCATGCCACTAGCAATACCAAGGTTCATTCCTCAGGGAATGTGTGAACTGATTAATTGTCCACTTCGAGTGCAATATAGGTTGCTTGGATAAAGTGTTAAATGATCAAATTGTTACATTATCTTTTTTCTGGCTAGTTTATTTAATAGCTTTAATAGTTTTCTCTTTTATGTGAAGGAAAGAAAGCTTCTGGCCTGGTCTGTGCTTATTAAAATGCATTGCTTTTATTGTATTCATCATTTTAGATGCTTCATATGTCGATCCTTTGGGGCCTCAAATGCAGAGACCAAAAACTGCAGCGAGAAAACGCACTGAGGAAGATGACTTTGCTGATGAAGAGCTGGGAGATGACTTGCTGCCTGAGTGATGTGTGCAACAGATATCAATTCAGTGGAATATCTGATATGTGTCAAGACACTAAATATAATATAAATATAAATAAATAAATATTTTTGTAGAACTGTATTTTTAGTAGTCCTAAAATACTATTTTTTGTCCAGGCATCTTATATCTCATTTCATTATGTTTTACTATATTTTGTAGTAATACATTTAGGAATAGTACAGTTTATTCCAAATTATTTATTTCGTTCATGTTGTGCATTGTAAAGACATGTCAACTTTTTGTGCTATCTGAATACAATGATGCAAGTGTGAAATATTAAAGTACAGACTGTAGACTTTTCTTTGGCATCTAATGATATAATCTCTTAAATATCTAAAAGGGATACAGAACATTACAGTAAAAAAATAAAAATAAAAGTGAATTTTTCACATCAGCTCAAGCAGATCATGATCATTATTCAGTATCAAACAGTCCGCCCAATATCTGGAGTCAAGTATCGTGAGCGCATTTACGGGACGGACGGATGAGCAGCTTTACGCAACAACTGGTGTCGTTTCTGTAGGTCGATTTTAGAGCTCTCCAGAGATTCACTTATATTCTCCAACAATTCCTTCCTGACAGTAAAGCGCGTTTAGACGCGGTGTGATCTGAAATGCGCGGTCGGTTTGCGTCGACGCTTGTGTTGGTGTTGCTGTGGTGTTGCGGCAGCGCGCCGGGTGAACGGGGACTGAAGGTGTCCAGGAGAGCACCGAGGACTCGCTCCTGTCTGGACTTACCGGAGGAGATTTTGGAGCAGATGTTCGGGAGGCTCTCGGTCGGGGTTCTCAGCGCGTTTCATCACACCCTGCAGCTCGCGCCTCCAGAGCGACACAATCTGACCTGTCAATCAGCGTCTCGCCTAGCGCGCGAGAAACCGCGCACCCCGGTCAACTTCCTCAGCCTCTCGCCCTGGGCGTACAGGTAGGACCCCAAAACTGACAAAACTAGGATGGAAATACTAAACAGTTTAACCGTTTAGTGTTTATCAGGAAGAAATATTTAGAAAGTGTTTTTTGTTTTGTTTTTTGGACTTGGATGCGGCATGAATGCCCTAAAATACAAACAAAAATGTTAACAGTTAATTCGTTTTATAAAATCACTTCATAAAAAGAACAAAAAAATCATAAAATATAGGCTACTCGTGTGCACGTTAAATCAATAACTTTATATGAGAAACTACAAACTCCCAAAAAATCAGAAGACTTGAATCGGCTACCACTTATTTCGAGTCAAAGATGGTTAAAGTAGCCTAATAAAATACTGTTCGGTAATTCAGATTAATTCAATAACCGTAACGCCCGATTCACACGTGTTTTGATGCACCGACTCATAAGAATCACTCAATCGGGAATCGATTTTGTTTCGGTCATGAAAATGATTCAGTTCTAAAGAAGAACCAGTTCGATTGTGTGCTTCCGACTCCAATCGTATGAGATTTGAAGTCGCCTTTTTGTCTGCAAGAAAAATAACCTTTTTTTTTTCTCATTATTCTTCATCCAAGAATCTCCCATGATCCAGCGAGGTACCCTCGATATCTCCCGGAGGCGTACTGTTTGTGTAAGGGATGCCTGATTGGCCCGAACGGGGAGGAAAGTGAGCGGCTCCGCAGCACTCCAGTGTTCATGCCGACCGTCATTCTGCGCCGGACCGGCTCGTGCGTCGGGGGCCGGCATTCCTACACGGAGAGCTACGTGTCCATCGCCGTGGGATGTACTTGTGTGCCATTGTTGGAAAAAGACAGAAAAACACAGAACGGCAAGCCAAACGTGAGAAGAGTACCGTCTAAAAATTCCAGCACCTTTAGAAAGAATAGATTGAACTGATCCATTTTAGACTTTTTTTTTTTTTTTTCTGTGTCCGTTTTCTAATTTCCTTCATTTTTTCTTTTAAGTTGGTGAAGGCAAAAACTTGAGACAGAACTCGCTCTCGCAGCTGCAGATTCTAGTCTGCAGTGCCAAGCAAAAGGAAAATTTTCTGTGCCAAAATACAAACATTTTCTAATCCAAAGTACTTCGAGAAAGCCAGTCAGCATCATGGTGTTAGATAACCAAATACAGTTCAGATGTCTTCAAGTATACAGATAATCACTAGAAATGCTTCTGTTAAAGGCAAACAGGGATATCATTTACAAGAGGACATAATACTTAGCATGACTTTGTGTCAGTCCTCCTATGATTACTTTATTAAAACAACAAGGACAACGCACAAGTCTAGTGAATAGTATATTATATACAAATGCATTTCAAACATTCACTTCAAGCCCATGTTATACATTAAAACAAAATTAAACTGTCTGAGATTGCTTGCTTCAATTTTATGCCGGAAAGCTGGGTGTGCAATTGACAATGCAAGTCAGCCAAAGTATAATCAAAGACTGATCGCAGATATCTGATGAAGGGCCAAATCCTCTGCTGTAATATCTGGATCCTGCTACGCACCTCTTGGAGTGAGAGTACTTATTGTTCCAAATAATCATCTTCTGATGTTTGATAGGAAAAAACAATGTCCAAATGTTGCCAGATTGAAAGCCTTTTTCATGAGAGAAGGCTTGATTCATAGTTAACATAGCAGCGGAACTCATTGGCCAGATTGTGATTGTGTTTTGGTAAAAAACTGCATATCTTCAAATCCATAAGTTTCCCTGCAAGCTCCTCCATAATAGCTCCTATAAGAATAAGCCAAAGTTGAACATTAAGTTTTTCTCAAAAATCTGCAACATTATATATGTATATATTATATATATTCATTTCCACTTGCCTGTGCAGAGCAGGATTTTTCCCTTAGTGAGGTATTTAATGGTGAGGGCCACTTTGCTGAGACACTCTTCAGACAGATATGGAGGGTCTGCGATGACAAAGTCAAAGCTCTGAGGAAGCAGATCCTCAGGCAGGCACAGAGGGTTGTTGTAATCATAAAAGACAAACTCATCTCCATGTGCCGCGAAACGTCGGTCAAACTCCAGCAAAACAGCAGACACACTGTCTGACCTCGTGGATTCCAGCTGCTTCAGCTTCTGATACACACTTGGTGCACTTATACAAGCTATCCTACAAACCAAGAAAAAAAACATTAGACTGAGGAGACACAACGGAGCAGTAATATATATTGGGGTCAGTAAGATTTGTTCAAAAAGAATGAAAACTGTTATTCAGAAAGGGTATATTAAATAGATAAAAGTGAGAGAAATCTTTTGTAACGACGTAGAAGTCTTTTACCAAGTCTTTACCATTACCGTTCTTTTGAATGTTATGTTTATCAAAGAATGTATCATGGTTTGCACAACTGTTTTCAACATAGAATCATTTCTGAAGGATCATGTGGCACTAAAGACTGTAATGACTGTTGAAAATTCAGCTTTGCCATTAAAGAAATCAATTAAAATTTGTAAATTATATTCAAATAGAAAACAGCTATATCAAATTGTCAAAATATTTCACTGGTGAGCAGAAGACACTAAAATAAAAAATACTTAAACTTTTAAATGGTAATGTATGTATAAGTAAATTTAAAATGTTTTGTCATTTAGTTAACCAATTTGTATTTTGAATCTAAAAACCAACACTTTTGTGACTCCTGTAGAAGAGGTCAAGCTGTCAGTGTTTATACCTATGGTTTATACAAGCCAGGAAAAAAATATTTGAGTGAGAGGGGAAACGTAATGGAGCAGTAATTTATATTGGGCTCTGTGTGTGTGGGGTTTTTTTTTTTCTAAAAAGAATGAAATGAATATTTTCCCACTCAATAAGATATGAGAACAATTTCATGTAAATGTTAATTACATATAAATGAATTTTTCCACGCCTACGATCGACATGTTTTAATAGATTGGTTGAGTGAATGTTGTAGTCACAGAACAAAAAAAAACACGCAGTTGTCGCCTCCTACTGGTTTATTGAGGTAACTTACAGTAAGTAACTTACAGACCTTCTTTTCTACGCATGCCAAAACAATTTTGCACACATGTAAAATCTGGCCAAAAGCGCTTGAGACCAACCTCCCATTTTCTCCAGCCTGGTGCATGACTTCCTCTGCTAACCGTACAGCCGTGTCTTCACTGTACCAGAACTGACTCATGCCCTGATCACACAAACACAGGAGCTGGTTACTGATCTCACGTTATATAGCCTACTAGTCAATATATAACAATCAACAAATTAACGCTCAAGACACTTCTAATACCCAGTCTTCTTCTACAGCACCAACGCAGAACTTGTCGGTCTGGATGGAGTTTTGTTCCAGTCCTGTCCTTCCACTCTCGGCGTAAAACTCTTGCAGCGCAGCGAGCGTCTCGGTGGAGAGCTGAGGCACATCATCGTCGCTGTCACTCATGATAACAGATCTTTAAAACAAAATGACAAGGGAACGCGTAAACATTCAGCGTCATAACGCTCATTCAAACATGATGCTAACCGGCTTTGCTAACGGTCGCAAAACATACTTAATACAAACGTAACTTACGTTTTAACCGGTCTTAAACTTACCTAACCAAAGAACGATGCCGTTACAGTGTGTATTAAAGCAGCAGTAAACTTACAACAGAGGAACAGCGCAAGCATCACACGTGTTAGCAGTACGGTGGCCGAGCGAGTACAATCGCATTAAATCCCAACGCGAACACACGCGCTTATTTCCAGACCAAATATTTCATTCAGTCAAACAACATATTAAAAATATAGACCAAGAAAGGCGACTCACTTTTTTATAGCAAGTTTATATACACTTTACAGATCATTTCAGGCATTCCAAAATAACAATTAGTGCTTTGAACAATGGAAATAAAAGACCATCAAATGCCCTGAATAAAACAGCTGACATCCCTCGATCATCATTTTTGGTATTTTATTGCTACAGCAACGTTGACTGTTCCACAATTCTGAGTTTGTGTGCGCGCGCGCGCTAGTGTAAGTGGAACACTGTGTTAAAGTTATTTTTGAAAAACAAAACCTCATTGGGAACATCAGGCGATTGTGTGAAAAAATGTCCATCATAATTTAACAGACCTGTATTTTTGTTGAGAACGCTTGATACTGCTGTGATCAGGGCGAAATGACAATGGCAAAGAGTAAAACTACAATCATTCAAATCAATCAGAAAGAAAAACTCAAACTAGCCCCTTGTCCTCCTGGTGAAGTTGTAGAACAATAAAAAAAATAATAATCAGAAAGTTCCATCAACTATAATCTTATAAAAACCTTTCAGTCCTTTTAAACACTTTCATTTTTTGTCTTTTTCGAAAATATATATACAACCTTAAACACAAAAGTGATTTGGTTTTCCAAAAGGGCCTTCCTGCAAATAAAGTTTCATTGGGAAAGGCTTTTTCGTTATCAAGGCAACCACAGCTCACAATCCTAGTGACCGTGACGGCAGTACGACACGGTGCTATTCGGCGCTGTAGACACAGCTGGATCCGAGCCGTGAGAAACCACATACAAAGGCACTCGAGGAGAAGCGTCTGCAAAAGACTTGTGTGTTTGTGTCTAAAAGTGTTTAAGAAGGGGTCAGTTTTCAGAAAGATCACCCCTCTGCATTTCATAAACGTTCATCTGAGGAGCTCTCAGTGGCAAAGTAAACAACGGTCAGATCAGACTGAGACGATCACGACCGGCCGTCCCCTCTCGGCCTTCGCCAGCCTCTCTCTGCTCTCTGGAGGCGTGTGTCTGAAGGCCCAGAGGCGTCTCAGCATCTCCATGGTTTGGCATGGTGAAAGGCTTCTCTGAGTGGTAGAGGGGTGGAGAGGGGAAGCTGTTGTGGACAGTTGCTGGAGGAAGTGGCTTATTTGACACACAGAAGCCCCCCCACATTGGCAACAAACTCCTCCAGGCTCTTCAGGAAGGCCACCTTCTGCTTGCGGTCCATGGTTGGAGGCGTGCTGCTGGCAGTGAGGCTGTTGAACGCGTCTGCCAGTCGCTGGTAGATCACCGCGTCCCTCTGATTGGAGAGCAGCGTCTCCACCAACTCTGAATACTCCGCCTAAGACAAACACCATCACTTATTAAAACATCACATTGACTGCTAATGCATCGCAAGATCATGCATTTCATTCAGTTTAAAGGGATACTCCACCCCAAAATGAAAATGTAGCCTTTTTTTACTTTATGTCGTTCCAGACCTGTAAATGCTATGTTTATCGTCGGAACACAATTTAAGATATTTTAGATGAAGTCCAGGAGGTTTGAGACTGTCCAATTGACTGCCTGGTAAATTACACAATCAAGGTCTAGAAAAGTATGAAAGACCTCGTCAGAGCACATAGCGTACACTGCTCTCCGTCAGCTGAATGGAAGGATATGTATTCTACGTGTATTTACACTTTGATTTGAACGTAAACAGCGT
>SCHK01007820.1:0-10499 GCA_004124795.1 Poropuntius huangchuchieni
TATAACACCATATTAGGAACTGCAGCCTATTTTAATGAGTACAACGTCTTGTCGCAATTCTGCGACTTTGGCGCTTAGAGGGTTAATTCTGAGGAATCAAATTATTTATCATCTTCGATGAGAAGATATATAGGCTGGAGATGGCTTTCCTATCTCCCCCTCACTCTCTATAAAGCGAGTGCTTGGGATGAATTTCTCAATTAGGGAGCAAACGATGCTCTCTCTCTTGATGAGGAGGTTGAGGTGCAGCAGGGCGGGAGCAGCCCCAACCGTGTTCCAGCTCCTCATCAGGTAGCATCTCTTCTCACATTCCCCATAATGTTGGAGTCAGAATGGCGCTCCTGGGCCGAAGGCCTCTAGCAGAAGGCCATCTGTCTCCCTGGATTAGTCTTCGGCCAGAACATCCTATGACCTAGGACATCTGAGGGCCAGCCCCCTCTGGGGAAGAGCGGTGTACACCGCAGTGCACGGTGCCCGTTCCTCCTCAGTGGCCTCAGGAGATCAGTCTGCGTACAGTGTTCCAGGGTGCAGCGGTCTCCAGCAAGCATACATTTCGGTTTTTTCCGCCCAGAAACGTAGCGGAGCTGAGATGCTCGCCACCCCTTCGGGGGTCTCTAGAGCAGCTAGTTTGGTTATTTCCTGCTGGTGTGCTGTTCCAGAGCACCGAACTAGCCGCTCTGCGTACACCAGGGGCCAGTCTCGAGAGACTGGTTCACTTAGGAGTCACCTGGCGGTGTGGGAGCCTCTGACAAGTGTGTCTTGTTGGGTCCTGCCTAGCAGGCTCTGGTGCTACAATAGTCTTCCTGGCGACGACGTGGGTCTGTAGACCATTTCAATAGAAGACTTCAGCCCAGCAGAGTCCTGATACCTATGGCTCAGGATTATGGAGGGCAGCCCCTCTGGGGAAGAGCGGTGTACACCACAGTCCACGGTGCCCGTCTCTCCTCAATACCCTTAGGAGATCAGCCTGCCAACTCTGCTACGTACTGTGTTCCAGGGCACAGCGTTCTCCAGAGAGCATACATCTCAGTTTCTCGAGAGACTGGTTCCAGTGGTAGTGTGGTAGTGTGGTAGCTACTGCCAAATGTGTCTCAGTGGGTCCTGCGTACTGTAGAGAGAGGCTACAGAACCCGGTTCGGTTCTCTTTCATCTTGTTTCAACAGGGTCATTTCCACTCCGGTGGGCCTCGAGCAGGCTCTGGTAATGGAACAAGAAGTAGACACTCTCTTGAGGAAGGAGGCCATCGAACTGGTCCCTCCTAATGTATGAGAGTCCGAGTTCTACAGCCGGTAAATTCGTCGTTCCAAGAAGGATGGAGGACTGCCATACTTACCCATCTAGGAAGTCCTTGAGGTTTGCTTTGGGGGCAAAGCTTACCAATATCGGACTCTTCCTTTTTGGCCTTGCACTCTCACCCTGCACTTTCACAAAGTGTGTGGATGCTGCTCTGGCTCCTTCGTGATCCCAGGGAATCCGCATACTCAACCACATCTATGATTGGTTGATATTAGCTCAATCAGAGCTGATTGTGGTTCGGCATCAAGATGTCGTTCTTATTCATATGAAAGTGCTGGGGTTAAAACTGATCGCCAAGAAAATCACGCTTTCTCAAGGTCACTTTCAAGGTCACGCAGTGCTGCCTTCGTGCCTTAGACAACCTGGAGACAACCTTGGTCTTGTCTCAGGGCCCGATGCTGGGAGCTCCTTGTCGCCACGTAATGCCAGTGACGGACGTGTCCCTCACCGGTTGGGCAGCAGTCATGAGTGGCAACCCTGCCCGCTGTCTGTGGAATGGTTGCCATCTCATGTGGCATATCAGTCACCTAGAGATGTTGGCCGTGCTGCATGCACTGAAGTATTTCCTCCCAGACCTGAGAGATCGGCATGTGTTGGTGTGCACCGACAAGACATTGGTGGTCACCTATATCAACCACCAAGGAGGTCTGCACTCGCGCCCCCTGTACAGGCTGCCGCACCAGATCCTTGTGTGGGCCCAGGGGAAATGGGTATATATCCTTGGACATATCAATATCGGAGCAGACCCAGATGCGGTGAAGCAAATATGGAGGGTGTTTGGCCAGGCTCAGGTGGACCTCTTCACTACTCAGGAGCGCAATGTTCCCTCTGGTACTCTCTAGTTCATCTAGCTCCACTGGGGCTGGATACTATGGTACAGACGTGGCCGAGGCTCCGTCTGTACACCTTTCCCCCGATTGCTCTGCACTCGGGAGTTCTGGAGAGAGTGCGCCGGGACGAGGCCAGTCTACTTCTGGTAGCACCGTTCTGGCCGGGCTGAGTATGGTTCTCAGACCTGATTTCTCTCCTCGACGGCTCTCCATGGGAGATTCCCGTCAGGAGAGATCTCCTCTCACAGGCGGGGGTCTTTCACCCCCACCTGGAGTTATGGAAGCTGTGGGTGTGGCCTCTGAGGGGGCGCAGCTCATAGTGTCCGGTCTCTCAACTGAGGTTGAGACCATACTCCAATCCAGAGCTCCCTCAACGAGGAAACTGTATGCCTTGAAGTGGAAGCTTTTCACTTCTTGGTGCAGAGATTGCTGGCTCAACCCAGTCAACTGCCTGATTGGTACAGTTCTGGAGTTCCTGCAGGCCTAACTCTCTGCAGAGTTGACCCATACCACCTTGAAGGTTAATGTGGCGGCAATTTCGGCCTACCACGCTTCTCTTGGTGGACAGTCAGTGGGCAGAAACTCCCTGGTTACACATTTCCTCCGGTGCACTGACCAGAGAGCTAAGTGGTGGATAGGATGCTATTCTGTAATCTTGAGTCCACTGATCTCCCCTCGCTGATGGGAGTCAAGGCTCACTCAACCTGAAGTGTGGTGGCCTCCTTGGCCTTCCTCGTAGATTTGCAATGCTGCAGGATGATCCATGCCCCTGAAGTTTGGCAGCATAGGCATCTCGTTCCCCAAAGCACCTAACCGGATGCAGCTCAAGTTTCTGAAGAGGAAAGCCTCAAGGTTATGTATGTAACCCTAGTTCCTCGAAGGAATGAGACGCTGTGTCTCGAGGCCACACTTCCGGCATCCCTGCCAGTGTTTTGCTTCATTCCTAGAAGCTGACGCCGGTTTCACCACACATGCTTTTACACCAGCTGGTCATTACGTCACCCCATCCGTGACGTCTTGTCCATCCACTGGACTGATTGCACACGATATTCAGAGCCGCTCTTGCTGGAGGCATTCCCCAAAGCGTCTAACTGGACGCAGCGTCTCGTTCCTTCAAGGAACCAGGGTTGCATATGTAACCATGAGGCGTTTTCACCTGTGCAAATAATTCCATCACTTGATACTTGATAAGTCAAATTAAGATGAAATAAAGATTTTAAGACTACTAAAAAAATAAGTAGTAGTCGCATACTACTAAAATAAACAAGTAAAAATGCATCCAGTGTCATTTCTAATTTTGTGTAATTTACACAAATTTTGCTATGTTGGGGAATTACTATAATTTTTTTTTTTTCATTTTGTTTTGTGACAGTTGGGTTTCTGTTGTTGTAGTTTATAATTATGTTGTTAAACAAAAACAACATAATTAAATCCAGGCAGAGAATAACATGAAACCAGGCAAAGAACAAGCTTACCCATAGATACCAGGAGATACCAGAAACTAAAACACACACACACACACACACTTGACACATCCATAAAGGACAACACCAGACCAACACAGGGGACCAACAAAAAGCAACACAGAGGTTTGAGTACAAGATACAAGAGCTGAAACAAGATCCAGGTGAGAGACAATAGAAATGAAGGAAACATGAACACAGGTTAGAACAGGCATAATGTGAAACAAAACTATACTTCGAAATAAGAGTATAAAACACAAGACAGGGAAACATGAAACAGTAATCATGACACATTATAGCTTCAACTGATTTTTTAGTTGAATGGTACAATCTAACACTGGAAAAAAAATTGTCACAATACACTAAATGACTTAAGGACGGAGACAAATGACAAAGCAAATTAATGCAGTCCTACCCTTATTTTGTGAAGAGTTGAGTATCTGTCACGACTGGTTCCAGTGAGAAATCTTCCAGGTTACCGAACTGCTAAATATATTACACATTAAATTATTTCAACACAAGACATTGTTTCATATAAGCAGAGTTATGAATTTATGTAAAAAGTAGGAAATGTTAATTTTATAAATACGTAATGATAAACTATACTTACAGATTTCACCATTTATGTAATGGCAAATTCATATAAATTAAAATTCTATCAATGGGTCTACTCACAATATAGCCCTAAATATTCCTTCCTTAACTGACTTTGAACAGTTGCAGACAAACTGATGAACAGTCCTATTTAAACAGAGGGTAACACCCTTAGTTTGATCATGTGATTTATAGGAACTTGGGTTGGTTACATAGCAAAATTTAGGATTAGGTACACATACAATAAACCACCTTAGATGACATGAGAAAAAGAAAATTATTACAGTTACAAAAGCATGTTTTTCCAGCATTTCAGTGTAAATAACTTGCCTAAAAAAGTTTTGCTTCCTTGCTGCAACAGGGCACAACAGAAGTAGAAAACCATATCAAATCAAAATCAAATTTACCTTGGAACTCTACAGTTTTAACAGCTTACATTTATTACGTTTCAGCTTATGTTTCTCTACAAAATCATTGTAGTAACAAAATTAACTATGATATTAAGGTGACTAATTGATGCCAGTATTTATGCCTAACTCCTGTGCCCATGCTCCTCCCACCCTCGTTTCTGGCATGGACTATTGGCCATTCGGCCTTGCCGGGTTTCCTCAGTCAGTCAGCTCCACCTGGGTCGACTTGCCAAGCCTCCGCTGCGGACTTGCAAGACATCTGTTGCTCCAACCCTTCGGCTATGGCCTACTCTGCACTTCCTCAGGCTCCACCTCCTTCCTCAGTCGCTCCAGCTTTCCCTCTGGCCTCCGGATCCCCGCATACTTCTCGGGCGATCATCACTACCATCTCCATCATGGCCATCTGAATCCTCTGTGTTGCTCCACCTCCTCAGCACTCTGTTTGTGCGGTGGGCTCCACTTCTATCGCCGTCGTGGCCTCCGGCAATCCCCATCATGGCGGTGTGTGTTCCCATCATGCCTTGGTATCTCCCTCCAGCGAAGCCATCATGGAGCACAGTTTTTGGTGTCGTCCACCCTCTAGAGTCTCATCCTGCATCCCTCTGCTTGTTAGCACCATCTCTTTGCCACTCCCTCATTCTCATTAGGTGTGTTCAACTTCATGTAGCACCATGCAGGTCGATCGGCGGCCGACTTGAAGCAGTGCATGCCAGTACCGCAAGAGCATTTGACAGCTGATGGTTTCATATGCTTGTTATAATCGCTCTCGCGGTACTTTGATGTCATACACCGATCGGTGGCTGCAGCGCCGCTTCAAGTTGATCGTGCCTTTTTTCAGAGCGACTGCAGGAGCACTGATGACGACACCGCTGTTTCACGATTGGCCAGATTCACTGCATGACAACTATGATGTGTGTTTCTAACATCTTCAATTGCAATACTGCTTACAAATCTGTGTTTTTAGAACATTAAAAGCTTTTTACTGTAGTCGCAATGTTATATTGAATCACGTTTATCAAAAAAACTGATAAAAGCCAATATTCCCCCTTTTTATTGGTATTTAAATAGTAAATGTTTATGTTGAACTTTATTTTTGAACAGATGGTGCTGTATTAAGCGGTATATAAAAAAAGTGTTTCTGTTGCTCATGAAAATGTTTCTGAAATATCTGTGTATTTGAAAAACATTGCATTTTATTCACTTCATCTGTGATAGAGTATGCAATCACTGTGAGAGCGTCACTACTGGGAGCAGAAAGTGTCCGACTTGAAATCTCCGCTGGCAAGCGGCTACTCTCGTTGATCGGTCTGCACATGTGTTGGATTACCTGTGTGTTGGATTAAAGACTGTCTAAACCTTCATCTTTGTGCATTTGTTAGCAGCGTAGTGTGACAGTTGCAGACTTATTGGTGTAGTAATGATAGTTGTGAGATTTTCCTCACGTCTCAGATGATAATCCAGAGTCTCGTCATTGTCTCAGCTGATCGTCCAGAGTCTTGTCACGTCTCAGCTGATCGTCCAGAGTCACGTCACATCTCATCTGATAATCCAGAGTCTCATCACGTCTCAGCTGATCATGCAGAGTCTCATCACGTCTCAGCTGATCTTCCAGAGTCTAGTCAAGTCCTGTCTGTTACATCCAGATTTTCAAGGTGAGTTCTTCAGTATCACAGACTGGTATCCAGTGTGACCGATGCACTGCTGGTGTCTGCACGCACAGCTGGTATCCCTAAACCTACTCACTTGAGCCCTCCAGTTCTTGAACTGATTCCCCTGTATGCAGAATTTCCCATATGGGGAATTGCTTCATGGTGTGTCTGGGCCGTGTACACTACCGCTGAATCTCCAGAGCCAGTGATGTCCGCAGAAGGATCTCCAGAGGTGGCATATGAGGCTGCAGAACCTCCTGAGGAGGCGGCGTTCACTTCAGCTCTGGTCACGGTAGTGGCACTCACTTATTTACTCTCGTCCTGTCCTGTCATGGCTATGGAGCCGTCTGTGGACCCTCTGTCTGTCCTGTCTAGTGTTGTCAAAAGTACCGACCGCGATACCATTCGGTACTGAAATTTGAAAAACATCCATTTCCCGCTAACATTTGAGTGCTGTTGAGCAGATTCTTAAACCGCACGGACTGGTCATTGTATTCACGTGCTCAACAAATATGACTCTGATTGGCTACAATAAAAACAGACATTTTTAAAATTTCAGTACCGAATGGTATCGCGGTCTGTACTTTTGACAACACTAGTCCTGTCACAGCTATGGAGGCTGTCTGTGATCTCTTTGCCTGTCTCCTGTCACGGACTTCTTCCCTGTCTCAACCCAGCCGAGGAAGTTGTTTCTGAAATCTCATTCCTGCCTGTCACTGCCATGGAAACCTTAAATGAACTTTCTGTATGCCCTGTTAACTTTGTCTTTGCCAAAAAGATCACTAGTGAACAATCTATCTATCCCACTTCAGTTAATTAGTTTAATTTTGATCTGTCCATCCAGTTTCAACCAATGAGTCTAAGTTTGAATTATCAGCCTGTCCAGTTGCCATTAATGCTCTTGCTTTTGAACTATCTGTCTCTCCTGTTTCAATGAAAGAGTCTGACTTTGATTTGTCTGCCAGTTTAGTTTCACTCACTGAAATGTCTACCAGTCCAGCTTCCATCGATGCACCTGGTCTTGAACAGTTTGTCTGTACGAATGTAGCTGTTAAATCTGACTTTGAACTGTCTGCCTATCTGGTTTCTGTTAGCGATAAATCTAATTTTGAACCATCTATCTGCCCAGTTCCAATCAAGAAACCAATCAATAAATTGTAAACAAAACCACATGTGTGGTTTTGTTTACAATTTCTGGTTCACTTGCAAAAAGGGCAGTGTGAAAGCAAACTGCACCAAACAAAAAAAAAAAAAAAAAAAAAAAATCAACATTCTATTTGGTCCGGACCAAAGCAAGTGAACTAGCAGACTTTCCTGGTGTGAATACACCCTATTGGCAAGACAGACGATTTTTATTCTTTTACTGGTGTTATCAGATAACGCAATATGAAGAAACTATGAGCATCAAATGAGACAATGTCATGATGTTGTAATTACGACGAAAATAATATCTATAGATATAAAATAATTAAAGCATAACAAAATATTGGTTTAAATGTGCGTATTTAAATCAGTGGAAACGTACTAAAACGTATTAAATATGCCGTAATTGTTGCTCATAAAAGTAAGAATAATACATCGTTCGTATTTTTATTTGTGTTCACTCACAATATAGAGTCATTTTTAACTTCATGAAGCTCAGCTTCCAGAGAGTATTTATGCAAAAATCATTCAATGGTAACTGTATGATCAAATTAATCAACACTTGCATTTTGTAGAAAGAAAGGTATAGTTTTGGTTTTATGCTCTTATACTTTTTGCCTCTTGCTGGAAGCATGAGGTATGTGAAGACCAACTGTGTCTAGGGTCATAAAGGCCAGAAATGCACCATTAATGTGGATGTTCATATATGTACCCGTCAGCACATATGCATTTTTTCACATGCGTAACTCTTTCATAATTTACAGTTCCATTAGTTGATTTATATGTTGACAGTTAAATGGCATTAAATGAAAATGAGTCATGAGTAAATGTTCATATTTGCTTAGATTTGCTCTGTTGCATGTTGATGTCTGTTCTAGTTGGTTGGGGATTGTTTTCCAGTGTGTACTTTATGAAACTCAAACTTGAAAAGAAAACACACCACCTATGTTTATCCATTTAATGGTTTGATTGCACAGGTTGTTTAAGGTTATGAGAGGCATGTGACCATGGCAACAACAAAAAATGCCTCCAGGTGAATCAACTACCCCCAGGGCCGACCCACAACAAATTCTAAAAACCACAGACAACCCTATTATTTATATGGTCATCACATGAAAAGGTCTAAATCCTTAGTCTGGGGCTGTGGAAAATAATTAAAGGTTGTCTCTTGATGTCACGGTGTGATGTGGGTAGGAAGCACAGGAACAAAGAATAACAGTTTAACAATCTTTAATGATCCAAGGTACAGGAGTCCAAGACACAGGAGGGTAGCAACACACGTATGCATTGACGAGACCAGACAAACTCACACTGAACGGAAAGCAACTTATAAGGGTAACTAATGAGGCTAATTGATGACACACCTGAACAGAATGACATACAATCAAGGGAAGACAGAAACTAGGTCACAGAGCACATGGTAAATGAAAATAAACACAAGACAGTCCAGAGATGTAACACTTGAACTGCACCTTCACTTTTCCTTCTCTTCATTTTCCCCAATATCTCTGTCTCTTTCTTTTATTTATTTTTTTTTTTTTTTGTACCGGTCATTCTTCACCAGTATGTTATGAACAGAACAAACAAGGCAATGTATTATTTATATATTTACTATAGCCCTGTAAACATTCATTTAAATCAATTATTGGATTGATTGACAAAACTTCGTTTTGTATTGAGGTAAATTTGCAGATGGTCGCTAAAGCAGCCTAGGTGAATATCAAACCTAAAACAAACTTTACCGTGCTATCTGAGCTTTATTAACCAAATTTATGATAAATGCTTACAAATGACAGTCCTGTGCTGTGGTCCCTGCTGAAAAAAAAATAGAACCCTGCCCAAAACACAATAGAAAATGTAATGGATTTAATGGTTATAATGGGAATTGTATTGGTTTTAATAGAAACTGTAATGGTGTCTACTGGTAAGTGATGGATTATATCGGTGGGATGTTAAATCCTACTGGAAAAATGCCCAAAACACTCTACAAAAAGGAATTTTGTAATGGTTTTACTGGAAATGTTAATGGTTCATAATGGTATTTTAATGGAAACTATTGGAATTTATGTGATGGTTTCTATAGTTTTTTTAGCAGGGGTATATAATGTTATTTTGTTGAAATGTAAGTTTTAAACATGTAATGGAGATGCCGCCGGAAGTGCCGCTGTGAGATGCTGATATCACCAACTACAGACGGGCTAACGGTAGCTATTTAGCTAAGGGTATGTATATGGGAGACCATAAGAAGAGAGAATAATTAAGTTCACTTGTCCCTAAATTTAAGATGTTAAATTAGTTATCTCAGCCAGTAAACGACCTGTTGCTCACCATTGCTACAACTATCTCACTCGCTCTTCTGTCAGACTGGCAGCAGCAGTGGTGGGAAAGCATAGTGGGCGTGGTCAACCTGTCCATAGACATGTATAGATGCCCCATTGGACCGCTCCAGGCACGTAGATGCGGCCGCCATCTTGGAACGGTGAACTTGAGTCGTTGAGCTGTTCTGTGCAGGATTGTAGCATCTTTTGAATATTCAGTGATTACTATAGTGAATGATGTCAAGTTTACCACTACAATATGGTGGACAGCTTACATATAGCGGCCCATAGACACGGTCGTTAATGAGGCATCTGCATATAAACCTGTCACTTTAATCGAGAGTGACCAATAGAAAAAGGCCTTTCATCCTGGTTGGTAGAGACCGCCCACTGAGATACAGCTTTACTCACAGGTAAAAGATTTAGACCCGCAAAACAAGACAGCAGAAAAGAGAGCAACATTTGTGGTTTCGTGATGAAAAATGTTTGAAGTGCACAAAGAAAAGTAAAGATTTTCAGAGATTTACATGCACCGCAAAGTATTTGATCAATTTCTTTATTTTTGAGCCTTAAGAAAACTTGTTTTGCAATCTTTTATTATTTTAATTTTGAAATAATTAGTTTTACTCTCAAACACAGTGGGCCCTATTTTAACGATCTAAATGCATAGTGTAAAGCGCACGGCGCAGGTGCACTCAGGGCATGTCCAAATCCACTTTTGCTATTTTAACGACGGGAAAACGGTCGGCGCACCCGGCGCATGGTCGAAACGGGTTGTCCCTATTCTCTTAATAAG
>SCHK01007828.1:0-16631 GCA_004124795.1 Poropuntius huangchuchieni
AACGTGCTCGTTTTTTTAAGTTTCTGCACAAGAAATAAGATGCATAAGATAATAATAAAATGGGAAAAAACTTAATTCTTTGGCTGACATAGCCATGATGTACATTCAATAAACATGACTGTTATTCAATGAATGAGTCATCCATCACCATTATTAACAATGCGCATATATATGCACACACGCACGAATTTCATATACTTTCAAGGTGGGAATTAAGCACAAACCAATGAACTCCAAACAATGTTTGTATAGGTATGTATCCTTATATATTACACACTTTCAAAAGCATTTTCAAAAATATGAATAACCAAAAACAAATAAATAAATAAAAATAGTTGGCGTACAAATAGTGTGATAAATGGACGTTAAAGAACAGGCTCTGGGTTTGCCTGCATTGGTAACCATAGCAACAGTACGTTGTTCTCTTTTCGTCACCGTCTGACGTACGTCAACAAAAAAGTCTTGCCGTTTTGACATTATTATTTATTTGCCACAAGCAAAAATAAGAAAACTTAAGTGATTTGTCATTTTTAAAACAGTTGAAGGTTAGCGCACTGCGCTAAAAGACAATTTGGCTTGCGCGAAACGAACCTCTACAGCAAATTGCTAACTGAAATCCCCTAAAAAGGTCGACCCCCCCTGAAGATCAACGATATAATTGGCAGATAATTCGCACGCTCCTCTCTAGCATACACTACTCTGCTGTTTCCCTCCAGCATATCTCTCCATTCCCTGCAGCAGATGCCGTGACGGTCGCCATGATGCTGTCGGGTTTTGCCTGCAGCAGCAGCAGCGAGCTGTGAGAGACACACACACGGCGACCGGGAGCGGAGCAGCGGAGTCCTCCAACCGACATGAACGAGGACGCGTATTTCCAGCCCCTCGCCGCAAAGCTGCTCTGGACAAGTGCATAACAGTTTTCGAAAGCAAGGCTTCCTCCCTCCGCCAGCCTTTCGTGTATATACGAAGAGAGGAATTTAAAGGAAAAACAGCTTGCTAAGGCTTTCGCAGTCCTGCCAGAGGAGGGGCATATGGGGCTTTGTAGCAATGCAGATCCCGTGCTGCTGATGCGCTTTTGTTACTGCATAATGGATAACCACAGATATCACCATATCTCAGGGGATTGCTTTAAACTTCTTTGGTGACTTGTTTGGTGAAACGTGTCCTTCAAAGGAGAAGCTAAAAATCGGGAATACATTCGCCTAGGTTATATACGTCAAACCCACCGGCCAGGGCAGGGTCGATGGCTGTAAGTTCTCTACATCTAAGGACTGTGAATGCATGATGTTGTGGATTGATATGGACGCATCGGTGCGAGAGGGACCATGATTAGGCTCGACAATATTTTCTGAGCCATTAAGTTTTTCCGGAGCGTCCACTCAAGTGTGCCACTGGCCGGTCCCGTTTGCTACCGTGGGAGCAAATATTGACCATACTGTGAGACATCAGCAGCGACTGAAACCATGTCTGGAGAGGTGCGTTTGAAGAAGCTGGAGAAGCTGATTCTAGATGGCCCGTCTCAGTCCAGCGGCCAGTGCTTCAGCGTGGAGACTTTGTTGGATATTCTCGTTTGCCTGTATGATGAGTGCAATAATTCTCCCCTCAGAAGAGAGAAAAACGTCCTGGAGTTCCTAGACTGGGGTAAGGCATATTTCACGCACTGCACGCCTTGTCTTTTAGGCGTCCCACACGTCAGTTGTGTAGCGGTTCACTGTGACATGCGAGAGGCAAACAAACTATTGTTTTATTGTCTGACGTTAGCCAGCTGCTTAACAGACTAAAGTTGCTGTACGGAAAACTCATTGAGTTGTTTTTGAGGGGGAACAGAATGAAGATGACATCATCGCTGGACTGGTTTGTGCATGAATGTGGAATGTGAAGCTCACCTTTAATGAGTCTTCCTGCTTATTGCTCAAACAAGGTGGATACAGTGCAGTGGGCTTTCATTTTGACATAGGCCACAGCAAAACAAACTAATTTATTTATGGCCTTTGTGCTTGTTTGGCAGCAGAATAGCATGTTTATTCTTTTTTTGATGGCTTGACAGTTTGACATATTGTTCATGTTTATTTTGGTGTTTAGTGGCTATACGTTAATTTTCGGACAGTCGCTTAATTTTAATGTTTACAAATGATAAAGACTCAACAGCCATCAGTCTTAAAGAAAAAGCAATTTTTATTGTACATGACGCGGGTCTGCTCCTCATGGACGCCGGCATGTTGAGATCACATGACCAGCTGTGTCACGCATTTGACCGCGTTGCTAATAATATGTTGACTTTATTTACCGTTTTCAGCTGCAGGCAAAGGCACTTTATCTAAGATTAAAAAAACATATTACAGACACAACATAACTGCCTAGTATTCCTTTTAATTTATACACTTTTTAAATTGATTTCTTTATTCTTTTACTTTTTAATGTATTTTTATTTATTCTGAACCTATTTATGATTACTAGTTTAATTTTTAAACATTTTAAAATGTTGAATTATCACTGCGTATATCAGTGCATATGAGTCAACAGCATAATTTTGAGTGATGGTGTGGATCAGAGCATACAGAGCAAACTTCTTACATCCAAGCCAGTATGTGTCAGTATCACATCCAGAGCAACTAGTACTGTTGGAGTGAGTTAGATGTGAATCATTTAGACAATTAAGCAAACTGTTATGGGGCAGAGTTCATCCTGCATCTGTAAATGATCTTATTGCTAGCTTAAAATGGAGCAGAATGAATGGCCTTCTATCTCTACAAAACGTTTGGCAGCATCAACTGTCGTGTTATGTAACTTTCTGCAAAATGAATAGAATGCAACAAACAGCATGCATTTAGATTCGTTTGCCACCGTCTGAATGTAGCGCCAGTTCACAGCGCAGTCCCTGCTTAGTTTGGCGTTTGTTTACAATCCTCTGGTCCTGTGATTTTAATGAAAATGCAAATCAAACAAGCCTTCAAGTGACTTAGTTAGGCCCATAGAGATGGCAGTGCTGGTCATTGTTGTCACACACAGGTCAGGACGTTTTTGAGATAGAGCTATTGTGCGTCATTGTGCATATGTGCTTATGTGAAAAAGTGTAAGTGCCCTCTTCCTGTGGGGAGTCTCAGTAGGGCAGCTTCAGGAAACTCCGCTGAGCCGCTGGACACATGATGTCATATAGGGAAACGGCTGCGCATTGTGTTTGTCCCCTTTGTGGACTTGACTATTTAAAGACAGACTGGATAGGTCACTCACTCATGAGCTCATTAGCACACACACTCACTCATTCATTCACATTTCAATGTGTGCCGCTGTGACCGTCGTTGGCACAGAGACCAAAGTCATAGTTTATTGTCACTGAGGTCAAATTTTGCTTCGCAAGGGACTGCGTGTCTTGCTTCTTTATGACACACTAACACATTTTTACAGCGTTTTTATTTCAAAAAGGAGGCTGGAAGTCCTGCGTAACTTTGTAACCAAAAGGCAATGAGGGGATAAATTTGGCTAGTTGCTCTGGTTTTCCTCAGCGTCTGTGGACAGTTCATAAACACAGTTTCTGAGGATGCGTCAGCCGCTGATGATTTAGGTAAGAACAGTGATGAGGATTCTACATTCAGCGTTGACAGATCATAATTGGAGCCTTGAGGCTGTCACGGTGTACTACAACATAATGAGAATCACATGTATGTTGGGACAAGGCCGCTAAGTTGCAATTATATGTGAAACCCCCTGGAATGTCCCAGTCCTCTAGAGAAATGTATGCATAACCATGCAAGACACATAATGAATGATTCATTCATATTTCCTTCCCTTCCATTGCCAACCAAGTCTAGACCAGTGACCCAGAGCCATTATTGTATTGTTCTGATTATATTTTCATTGTGAAAGAGTGAATTCATGCAGACTCTCTGGGCTTTTCACTGAAATAGATCTAGGGCCAATTGGCAAAGATGTGTGCATGCTTCAGCTTTTCATTGGTTTTCCCTTAACTGACCCTGTAGAAGATTGGAGGTAGCTTGGGGGAATGGTTTGCCGGGGTTTCCCACATGATACATTCATTAAGCAGTGCAGTATGTTAAACAGGTATTCCCTCACTGCATTCCAAAACCTAAAGGAATATAGACTATTTTGCACTGTCAATACAAAACCAAATCAGAATAATGTCTATATGGAATCTTTTGACCAGTGAAAATATTGTTCAGACCTTTTCGCTTGCAAAAAAGTACATACCACAGTTATTGGACATGTTGCTGTGGTAACATTATGGTATTCAGTGAATTTTATTAGTGTATAGTGTTCCAAGGTTTGCTGAAAAAAATGATACCCTTTGAAACAGTTTTTACTCAGAAAGTGCTTGTACATTTTACAAATAATTACAAAAAAATGGCAAGTAACACATTAAATTAAACATGGAATTCTGAAATAGTATTTTCTTCTAAAATGTACTAAAATTATATTAGTTTTATTTACAACTTTAAAAAAGTTTTTTTTTTTTTTTTTTACCATGCATGTGAATATGGTAATAATTTTGTAGGACGATATACAGCGATGATGTTGTTAACAAAAACATTCATAATTTGGTAATTTAAAGCTGTAATGAAATAAAATATAAATAATGGAGGAATTAATAGTTTATGAACAGTAACACTGGATATATAGCAAAATACCATGGTATTACCATCTGATACATCACTGTGCCATATTTGGGACTTTTTGCATAACACGAGAAAGCATTTTTGTGGATTTTTACAATTTATTTATTTTTGTTGTTTTTTTTGTATTTATTATTATTTTTATTATTATTCGTTACATTTAAAAGTGAGGTCACCAGCCATAAATAAATATGACAACATTTCTCAGTCCACTGCATATGTAAATGTCCTGCTAATATGCAAAGCATGCCAGACATTGAGCTGCTCCACACTGAGGTGCAAGAGCAATGCCAAAATCCCAAAATAACGCCTCGGCAATGCAGAGATCTGGATGCATTGTTCCTCCCTGTCACATGATGTTTCTCCTGCGGAGGGCTTGGCTCGGATCGCTCGGCTGTAATAGTATGGTTTAAAGCCAAAGAATTCACCTCTTCTCCCTCATCCGTCTCCATTCCCACTCCGGTCCCTCATTCCAGCACACCCTCCAGAAGTCAAACACGAACGTCTTATTTAGCGCTAACATTATACACTTAAACACCCTCCCATGCCTGAAGCTGTAATATGCACACATATACTGTATGTGGGAAGAGAGAATGTTTTTGTCATTGTATATGCATTATAGACACATGTTTAGGGTGTTTTCACTAATAGAGATGTGTTATTCGAGATAACACGCACCAGTAGCCAGATAGCCAACGCTGCAGTGCGTTGCTGCTCCTTGCACGCTGTAGATGAGGAATTGCTGCACTCCGCTCAGACTAAGGCCAGATTTGCATGGAAGTGCTGACTCAGAGCTCTAGCTCTTTGCAGCTCTGATGTGGAGTGTGAAGAGGCTCGTATGGCAGCTGTTTGATGCCTACGTTAAGTCGCCGTTCTCTGTCTTCCTCTCAATGCATCATAGCCCTTGACTGGCCAGTCTCTTAATCGGTCTGACACTTCTGTGTGCCAGCTTTGGCAGAGGAAAGTAAAGGACGCTCTCAGTTTCATTTGCCATTTGAGATCTAAGTAAACCATTGGTGGCCGGTCACAGTTGACCATGTTGTAAACAAAAGCAAAAATGCTACAGTATGTCTGCAGCTGTGTATGTGTGTAAAGTGGACGGATTTAATATTGAATGCAATTCTGTTTCGTTTAAAGTGGTAGATGATCCAAAAATGAAAATTCTGTCATCATTTACTCATATTCAATATTGAAAAACATTGGTTCATACAATGAAATAATGGATTCCAAAGAGACATATACATGCTTTTTTGTTTCACAGAAGAAAGTAAGTCATACAGGTTTTATTTAATTTGTATTTCATTTTTATGAACTGTCCCTTTAAATGCAGGGTAATTTGTATAAAATGGATGGATTTAACTTGGAACCCAATTTGGTTACTTTAAAAATTTAAATTTTGACATTTACTCACCCTCAAAATTGCAAATTAATATTGGACACTATTAACTTTAATTATAAGGACAAAAAAACAAAACAAAACTGAGATATTTTACAAAATATATTTCATGTTCCACAAAAGAAAGTTTTTTTTTCTTTTTTGTGACCAGTCATTTTAAATGTGGGGTATTTGTATAAAATTGATGGATTTAAAATAGAACCCAATTCTGTTACTTTAAACTTCACCTCCAAAAAAAAAAAAATTAATTGGTATTACTCACATTGCATCATTGCAAAACAACTTTAGACCTCATTGACTTTCATTTTATGGACAAGAACATATCAAGACATTTTTAAGACATTTCATGTTCTGCAGAAAAGAACGTCATACATGTTTAGAACAATGTGATGGAGTGAGTAAACGATGACAGAATTTTCATTTCTAACAAAACTATCCTATAAATATGTGGTAGTTCTGTGCTATACAAAACAGTTGGCAGATCAGCCAGTGTCCTTTGACATTGCTGACCGGCTGTAATGCTGCATGCACACAGTTATCACTTGGCCTTAGCCTGTGCTGCTTCCTGATTTATGTGCCTGAATACTTTGTGTGTGTGTATTTTTGGTGTATGCCCTTGAGCTTTGATGCATTGGAACAGTAGACCATCCTATTAGAATGCTAGCACATGCACTGCTAAGCTGTGACACGAAGTGACCCAGAGATTTGACCCCAACATTTGAGAAAAACTAATAATATGACTTCTAAAACCATTTCGACTATAAATTCTGATTGGATGAGTGACATTGAAAGCCATTGTAAAATGACTATAAACACTAGCAGTAGTAGCATCTACTATATACACTACTAGTTGCATGATATTTCACTCTCAAATGAAGAGCAAACCATGCATAGATCTTTTTCCTTTTGTTTTTAGTGTAGACACTGAATAGCAAAGTGATTTGTGTGTTTGGTGGTTTGGTTTCTCTTTCATTAGGCATGCATTTGTGTTTTACATCATAGTTTCCAATCCTGGAGGGTCAAGCAGCTTCGAGTGACACAAAATGAGAAAATCCTGTGGTTGTAGTGATTTTTGTCTGTTGGATATCTTGGCTGACCTCGTAAACACGCCATCCTTAGCTGTTTTGCGTGCCGCTGTAGTTATTAGCCTCACACATCAGGCACGTTTCAGTCCAATTTACCTATGACAAAAATACCCTCACACTTCAGTAACTATCACGCATGACCTAAACTTGATGAAGATTTCACAAGCTTTCCAAATTGTAAATGCAACTATTTTAGATAATTACTCCTGCATGCTAAAAATGCTGCACCCCTGAGATGAATAGTTAGGCTGAATTGCTATAATAGCTGCTTAGCTGTAAAACAGTGTACACAGTTTAGTTAGGTTTGTAAGATGGAAAATACAGACAATTAAACAGACATTTTAATAGATTGAAATCAGCCTCAGACAGGTGATAAGCATCATGAATAGCTACCTGATACAACATTATGTGCATTGGTCGTGTTACCAACCTTTCTGTCTCCGCTGTCAAAGTGAATTAGTCAGTTGTCTTTGTAGACAGCATTTTTTATTATCATCATGATCCCTGCATGCATTTTGTTCGAAAATAATTACATAATTATGCTGCCTTCAAAGTTGAGTACTTTTGACAGTCCAAAATTGTGTTTTGACTGAATAGAAAATATTCAGTCTAATTAGAAAGTATTATTAGAAACGCGTTTATCGCGTTTTGGAAAAAAAGGGAGAAAACAGGACAGAATAACATGGCAGATATCGCATTTCGCGTAAAATTAAAAATAGGCTTTTCAATACCGACCAGATACAATACTGATTTTGGCGGAAACAAATTTTTTTTTTTTTTACAATGCCGTTTATCGCGTTTTGGAACCAAACTCTTCATATGTTGTTTTTTGTGATTAAAAAATTACAAAAATTGTATTTGTGATTCAAATTGCATTTGTGATTTTTTTTCAGAATAATTAATTTTTTAAAAATGTTTTTGACAATTTCTTATGCTCACTAAGGCTGTATTTGATCAAAAATAGTACAGTAGTATTGTGAAATATTACTATAATTTAAAATGTATTTTAATGTGTAAAAATGTATTTTATTTAAGCTTGTGGTTCTCCATCGTCTTAGGTTTGTCACAAGGCCCTCAAGCTTGGCGAATGGCAGAGAGATAAACCCAGTCTTTTAACAGAATCTAATGGTGTTTTTACTTCTTTCCCTCTTACCAAATGCCCCATGTTACATTCCAGGCCCAAGCCAAAGGGGCTTTTGTGGGTGTGTTTGGCACTCAGGCAGTAGACTAGATTAAAGGCAATGTTGATGGCTGTCACATGTCAGATATATCAAGGTCAGTGATGAGTCCTCTCATTATGAGTGCTGTCAGCATGTATCTGGCCTGCTGTATGGGGTTAGGAGGAAGGGCATGGGTGCGAGGAAATGTTTCATGGATGGGGGGGATGGTTCTTTTTAAAAAAGAGATGGGGGTTTTCACATACATGACTCCATATATAATTCATGCTGTTGTAGGAAGCAGGTACCAGTTTGAATTTAATTCCAGTTATGCTTCTGGTTTGGTTGTTAAATAATTCTGTTCCGTAATACACAAAGAATCCAAACAAAGTGTGTTCTCGGAGGGCTTTGCGGTCGAGTCGGTATTTGCGTGTCGGCTGTTCAGTAGAGCTGAAAGAGCATGGTTTGCCTCCCCCACCTGTCTGTCATCAGTCGTCGTGTTTTGCAACATCTTTCTTTGAGAGCCGATCCACTTTTTGCATTTGTTTGAGTCTTGTCGGAACTTGTTTCGATAAACGCATATTTTTGGGATACTTACGGTTTCAAGTGCTAGCGCTGACACCTTTCTTCTGTAGGTTATAATTAGTAGTTGTTTCCAGCCTAAGGGATTGGCTATGGCCCAGAAAGTGTCTGCACTGGAGGACTGCAGAGATGTGTATATTTAGCCTTTTTTGTCCCTTTCATTTATTCTTGCTGCTGAAAATGGGGGTTTGTGGCAGCTTTAGACCGGGACTGCTTTCTGTCATTGTATAAAGTGTTCACATCACGTGATCTGGACTTGAGTCAGAGTAACAATTTTTGATTCTCAACATGCATTTTGGTATAACTTCACTTGCGTCTATGACTGGAGTCTTGTGTAGCCGGAATTTTGACTAAACGGCAAAACACTAGTCCACACTTCAGTTTATTCTGGCATTGAACCAACCTATTTTACCATAAATAGGTTAGGGTATACTACAGTAATAGGCTGGTGTGGAAAAACAGTAATCATGTGGCACTTTCTGTGAATGATTGTACAGAAAACACTGGGGAAAAAGTGGAAAATGTGAAAAAAATTAACTCATCACATATTTTTCTGAAATTAATCGTGATTAATCCAAGCTAACATTAAAGTTTTTAAATATAGGGCTACTTTTATGTTATATTAATTTCACATTCAATCAAATTAATGTAGAAAGCACATAAAGACAGTTAGGCCTATTTTTTTGCATTACTGAAGCCAAGTATCACAAATTCTTCAAATTTTTCTCTATATTTAACCATTGACTATATGTAATGTTGACTATACTAACATACAGCATAATTGAGAGCTATTAGTTAACTAGGGCTGTCAGTTTAATGCGTTAACTTAATTAGTAATGAAAAAATAATGCACTTAAAATATTTTAACACCGTTAATGCACTGGCCCCGCCCCCAGGCCTGTTTCATACAGTTGACTGTTGACAAATATGAATCAAATAAAATATTTCTAAATGTACTATTTGTAATGTCTACTTAATACTTTGTCATTTAACACAAAAATAGCTTTAAATAATCTTTTGGGGGTATTTTCACAGCCAGTTAGATTAATTAATCGACACATAATGTAATTAATTAGATTATCGACTGACAGCCCTAGTTTTAACATTTGTTAGACTTTAAAAGCTAACTTCTAATTTAAGTGAGCTTAAAATAATCTTATAATAAATTGCATATTTATCTGTGCCCTTCAGCAAGTAGGATATATACAGAAATTGAATAAAGTTATCAACAATAAATTCTAAATTAAATATAGATAAATACTAAAAGCTCCAAACCTTATAGATTTCCAATAAATAAACGCAATTCTTGTCAAGAAAAAAGTGATAGAAGCAGCAGTTGTGACCCTAGCTCCGCCCCTATGTTAACTGCATTAAATATTTTTAACATTTTTAAACTAAAAAAAGTAAGTTGCCTGCGTTAATGCGCTAGTTTTGACAGCAATGATTTTTTTACATTCTTATAATTGTTATTCAAAATAGGGCTGAAACAATTTGTTGACATTATCGACAACATTGACAATAAACAATTGTGGACAAATATTTCGAGAGGCTGTTTGCTGCAGAGCCAAATGCGAGGAGGTGGAGCTCTAGGTCGCTGGATGTAATGGGTGGAGATAGACACCTAACCACACCCTAACCCTACCCCTTACCCTATTGCTAAACATAACTCCACCTATTAGTTCCACAGAGGCGGAGCTGGACATCCAGAGAGGGCGAGCTGGAGGCCATTTGGCTCTGCAGTGAGCTGTACTTGAATATTTTTGTTGTCGAATGGCCGTTTAATGTCATATGACTTATTGTTAGGGCCTGCAATAACACAGTTTGACCAGTGAGGCGCTGTTGTGCAAGACTGTAACTCAGCCCTCCCAGCTGTAATCCAATAGAATGCGAAGCCGAAGAAGTAGTGTGAGAAAGTTTTACAAAAACTACAAACAAAAAAATGCTGTCATGTGTAAATATACTCATGGCGAAGTTCTTTTTCATTCTTCTGTTGTTTGTTGCAGGCCTAATTTAAAATGTCATAAACCTTTTGGTGAAATGACCGACTTTTCTCTGTTGACATGCCAGACTTCTTCAATCATTTCATTTGCGTAAAACTCAATGCAAACTCGCATTCAGATCTTTTTTAATCCATTCAACACCCTACTTTTTTTTTTTTAAATTTAATAGTCCATTTCAAACGTAGTGATTATTTGGTATAGAAGAGCATGCATGGGGGAAAAAAAACAACACAGTGAAAGTAGCATATATACTTCCAAGTCTACAAGGCTATATTCTAAATCTTTTGAATTTGTAAAAAAAATTTTTGTGTGAGAAACAAACCAACCAAAAATTCCTTGTACATTCTTTGAAAATTTCCTTTTGGTAGTCATGCTGGTTGAGAACAAAATGAGGGTGAGTAAATGATGACAGATTTCATTTTTAAGCGAACCATCCCTTTAACCTCATGTGAAAAACACAGTGAGAAGCATTTGTGTATGGATCACATTACAAATTGCCAGTTACTAATAGGATTTGATGTTTGCTTTAAATGGGAAAGTACGTTTGACAGACAGTGTCTAGCCCAAATTAAAATTTCAGAGAGGCATGTTCCAGCGAAGTTGATAAGCGATTAAAATAATAATGATTACGATGACAGTGATGATAATTTGAACATATTACATGGGTGGTGAAGTTTCCACAGTTCCGACTGCCTCCGGGGCTTTCAGTCAGTCGTGGTAGGAATCGTCCAGCAAGATTTCATTCACTCCTCTGTTCTGAGAGAATGCAGTAGGATAGAGTTACATCTACCATGACATATTTTGCCACAGGGAGGTGACTCGGTGGTATTATGTTGAGTGAAAAACTAATGCTGGTATTTTTACGTCCCTGCCAATTGAGCGTAAGAGCAGGCAGTCTGTAGAAAGCTTTCACAGCTCTTGTGTCAATGTCATGTTGTTGGACAACTGTGTAATCTTCTCTTGGGGATATGACCATTCTGCTTTCCTGCGAAGTTGTCTGTATTAGGTTCTGAGAAATGGCAAAACTACTTTTAATTCTACCTTGAGCCTCACATGAAACAATATCATGCACTACCCTTATTTCTTTGACACATTCAACATCGCTATAGCTCTACTGATGTACAAGTCTTGGGATTAAGTAGTAGTTCACCCATGAATAAAATGAAAGTGAATGGCAACCAAGACTGCCATGTGAGATTTTCAGTGAATAACAACGAGTTATTTGGTTTCAGAGGACTTGGACTATGATGCTTTATGATGTTGTTTGTTGATTTTGAATTGACTGTCTTCAGAAAAGTTTCGATGGCATTTTCATTTGATCTGATAAAGTAGCGTTCATGTGCACAGTGCTGCTTTGTGTACAGCCGTTACTGGGAAACCACTGTTTCTGATGCTCCAAAAGCACCTCCTGCTGGCACAGAATTAATTTACAGTTTCAATAAGCCCATCTCCAGCAACATGTATTTGTTGTCGCTCACTCTTTTTTTCTGCAGCAACTCTGAGCACTTTTCATATTCTTTGTCCTGGCTAAAGCACTTTTGTTTTAATCTATAAGAATAATCAGCTTATGTTATAGTTTAAAGTTAAAGATATTAAATGTTAGTATGAAAGCTGAGAGAGAGAGAGAGAGAGAGAGATTATTTTTATTTTTATATGGTTCATATCGATATCGGAATTATATTGTATTGACCAAAATTAAGAAATGATATTGTGTATAAATTTTGGCCATATCGTCCAGCCCTAAATGAAATAGTCTTGCACTGAAAGCTGCTCCACACAAACTCATCTCTGCTCGGAGTTTGTGTTGCTTATAATGTGCATCGAAAACGCAACATGCTCCAACCATCTTCCCAAACCTGTAATTAGAATCGCTTATGAATTGTCTTTTTGTCAACAAAAGAAAAGCATTAAGGGCTCTGTGGCCTGCAAGCTTTCAGTTTTCTGCCAAAATAAAGGCTTGATGGTTTAATGTTTGAAAAGCTGAGTTAAGACAGCCCATATACGTATATAAATATTAGTATTTTAAATGTAAAAGTATGGTTGTACGTAATAAAATTATTGTTATAAATAATATTGTTATAATTTGTTTAAATGCTCGATTTTTTGATTTTACAGTGAAATGTAACATTGAAATATTCCAATAGTTATATTTATAATGGTTTAATATTTTAATAATAATTAACAACAACAACAAATCCCCAACAAAAACACAATTGCAAATCACAATCACGAATTTGTCAGAAAATTCACATTTTGGGGATCTTTTTGTAGATTTTTTAGAGATTGACAGCTTATGGACACCATCAAAATTTAACTGAATGGAAAATGCAGCGTGAACATTAATAAAGATCGCTTTTTGTGTTCCACAGAAGAAAAAAAGTCCTGCGAGTTTGGAATTACATGAAGATGAAAAATTGTTTAATTTTGGCCTGAACTAACCTGCTCTTTATTTTCTCACTTGAGACTTTAGCAATGATGTTAATGACAAAATCAGCAGGTTATGACATCTGTTTCTTTCGTTTTCTTTTCTTTTTTTTTCTTTTTTGAATGCACAGCACCCTCTCTGGTGTGTGTCTGTCCTCTCGCTCCCCACTGGGCCTGATTTTGCTCATTTAAAGGTGAATGGTTACTTCCTGTTTTTTAATTGCATCTTATCTAACCTTAATGCAGTGGCATGACTCAGTCTATGTATTTCTGTAGATGGAAAAAGTAAGGGATCGCTGTGCTGGATCATTTTACGAAAAGGGTGATGAGACTACCGGAGCACAGAGAGCTGTAATAACCAGTAACACAGTAAAGCGTCAAACACGTTTTTGACATGTTTAACATCGCATTTCATCTCTGTCTTTTGTGTGCAGAGTTTCTGTTTATGTCATTTGTCACATAACCTTTCTGCATTCAGTGAATTTTTTAAATAGCTGCATGTGCTAAACAGGCCTTGTGTTTTGCACTCTTGCTCCATTAATGCACTTACAGCATGGGGCTTCAGTTTCGGGCATATCTGATGGACGATTCTTCTCCTACCCTGTCTGTTTGCATTTTTCTCTCGATGAACATTAGCACATGAGCCATGAAACATCCAAGATCTAATGGCTTTGTTTGTTCTTCCTCTGGCTTCATTGTATTTTGGGAATATCCTTTTTTTGCATTGCAGTGGTTTAGACAAACGTAGTTTTTGTCTTGTCAGACACAAGCCATGCCATCACGCTTCAATAGCAATAGGGGATGCTTTAGGGGTGGTGTATATTGCTTTGGGAATTTGGGCATCGTGGGTGCTCACTCTAGCATTAAACACAATTTATCGCCCCATTGCATGTTTATGCAGTATGAAAGTGATTCTAAGGCATGTTTATGTACGTTTGGTACTTATTAATGATTTAATGCTTTCCCCTGTCCTCACGGAGGGTTTCATATATCACCCCCCGCTAACTACATGCTACTGTGAGCCATGACTTTGCCTTAGGGATTGAAAGCACCCATGATTTTTTTAATTCATTTGATATCCCGCCAGCTTGTTTAATAACAGGGGCTGCCATCACATCTATGAAGGAAACCCCTGTTCAGGACCCCTTCATTTTGTAAATGTAATTTATTCAGTCTGTTGGGACTCGTCTTATTTTATGGCCGCTATTAGCAGTAGCAGTTGTGAGACACTGGGACTTTTAGATTAAACCAGATATTAAGGAATTGCAGGTCATATAGTAACTCAAAAAAAAAGAACAAAAACAGTGCAAATAAATTACGGTTTTATTATTTGTAAATGTTTTTTTAGGCAAAGAAATTGTCTTTTTATTATTATTTTTTTCTGAAAATTCTGTTTTCTTTAAAGCGTAAACATTTTTGTCTGTATATGTGTGTTTTAGAGGGATACATAAATGTCTGCTGTGTTCATATTGATTGTAAACATTATTCACATGACACCTATATTGTAAAGCAGAATTTTATCATGAAGTTTCCAGTAGCATAGCATCTGCTGCTTAAAGCTGCAGAGGCCTGAGCACATTGCCGATTGTCATAACTGCTATTGTGTTAATGCTCTCAATGCCTTATTAGCCTCTCTGGTTACGGCAGAGGAAGGCCATCCTCAGGTCTTTTAGCTCCAGGAGCTGGGACGTGTTCTTCTGGAAGCGGCATTTTTGTGTTGTTACCTCACCGTGGCCGTAAATAATCTCTCTTATGGCTTCCAGATGTCCCCTTGCCAGAGGAGTGGATGTGGGAACACGCACTCGAGGCCTAGTATTCCTCTTTGCATCTTCCTTTGCACACACGCCTGTCCCCAAATACAGCGGGGAGGGCAAATTTACACAAGCACGCGCAGATTCTCATGAGCACCGTGTCACGCACACCCTTAACCAGTCTGGTAGGAGACACAAAGACGGGACGTGTTTTTCCAGTCCCACAATGCCAATGAGTTTAGTCTGACACTTTCTTTTAAAACCTCAGTATTTGTACCTTGCATAAATGTTGTCCCTTTGTACCAGGGTTAATATCATTAACTAAAACTGGAACTAAAACTTTCACTACTTAAACAAAACGAACATTAACAGGGAAAAAAACTTTCTCTCTCTCTATATGTGTGTATTATAAAACACATTAAATACATTTTTAAAATAAAATGACAAAACAACAAAATTACTAAAACATTAATAAATAAAATCTTATTCATAAAAAAAGATACTAAGGTAACAGTGGTTTATACACTCTCTCTAATACCAAATATTCTTTGAAAGTATCATAAACAGCCATACAGTGAACAATGTGGTGGAGGAGTTTACATTTACAGCACTGCAGATTACCTCACTTTCATTTGTCATGGCAACCGTTGCTATGTTTGGCATGCCCGTGTTGTTTTATTAGGTTTTCAGGTGAGTGATACTGTATAGTCATTGTTCCGCTGCCAAAATTAAACAAGAGAAGCATCACTAAAGCTAATATTGTTAACCCACTGATCCTTGGATACATAGGGCGGAGTTGGCTTCATGATAATGCACAGGTATCACATGGATTTCTCCGTGGATGGGCCCCTCGCTTAGTCTATGTTTATTTGTTTTTACTCTCTAAAGAGACTTGCAGGTCCCATTATGATGTGGTTACTGACGATTCATTCCTGTGGAGTGTTTTATTTAGTGGTTGTTTTGCAGTCCGCGCTGTTTGTGGAACAGAGGAGTCTTTTAGGACTCTGGTGGTTGTTGGTTATGAACGTTATGCCTGATTGTATGCAGTCAATGGTGTGTATGACGTAACGCGCGACTCCCACTGCAGTGGCACACTTATTTTAACATGTGGCTGCCGCTTGCTTGTGTCAAAATTGTTGTAGGTTTCTTAGAGGTCAAGCGTGGCTGATTCTATCCAGGGATGTCTGAGGTTATTTTTACTCTGTCTCAGTGGTAAGGCTGGGCGGTACGAATTTGATACATCCAGTTAGAATTTAGCATCTAAATTATCTTTTTTTTTTTACCTGTATCATGTGAGGCTGTTTTTGAACTGATGCCAGACTTACCATTATCTTCAGGTTTGTGTCTATCAGGTTCCAAACAGAAAAGAAAAGAAAAAAAGAAATCAAATGAAATATGCCTTTTAAGTATAACTTTTTCAAGTATTTTTATTAATTTTATTTATTTATTTTATATTTATTTATTAAGTATTTTATTTATTTATTTATTATTATTATTTAATAAAATGCAAAGATTCAAATAAGATCTTGTTACAGTTTTTATGTACTTATTTAGTTTAATTCAGTTTCCCTGTACACACACACACACACACACACACACACACACACA
>SCHK01007841.1:0-13165 GCA_004124795.1 Poropuntius huangchuchieni
TTATTTTGTTTTGGTTTAGTTGGGTTTTCTTTTTGTTTTATAATTTTTTTTGTTTATAAATTATACATTTGCTTTTATTTTTGTTTGACATGTTTTGTTTTGTCTTTAGATTATCTTTTATTTAGTTTCTTTCTTTTTTGTACGCATATGTCTCACTTTTGGTAGGGACGAGTCAAGGACTCAGGCACAGAGCTCAACAGTCTTTATCGTAATTCAAAAATAAACAGAAACTACCCCATAAGGGAAAATAATTAGCCACGGTAAGATAAGACCGGATGCGGCGGGGCAGGACACACTGGGACCCAACAGGACCACAGAAACATTAGATGAGAATCTGGCATAGAGCAAAGAGCAGGGAGAATAAAAAGGGAAGAAATAAGGAAGGGCTCAGACCTCAAAACTGAAATGATACCAAACTAGATAACTAAACTTGTTGTGTTTGTGTGAACAGAGCAACAGTACATCAGTGATGTACTGCAGTACATTGAACATGGGGATCCTCAGATCAGAGGAGCCACAGCCATCCTGTGTGGGGCTTTAATCCAAGCCATCCAGCTCAAGACACGCTACAACACTGAGGCATGGCTGTCACAGATCCACTCCGTCACAGGTGAGAACTACAGATACAGCTCGATCTAATGAATCACACACTCTGGAGCTTGTCTTTACAATCTCTGTCTTTCTGTTTTCTCAGAGAACTCTGTGACAATCGAAAACTTTGTGCCTCTGCTGCAGCGAAGTCTGAAAGATGAATCTTCAGTCACATGTAAAATGGCCTGTGCTGCTGTTAGGGTGAGAAAATATATTTGCATCTCCCTTGGATCATTTTAAACATGTAAAGAATGCTATTAGTTTATGTCTGTCTGTTAGTTTTAGAGGAAGTCATAAAAATTTTATTTTTACACAACTACAGCACTGTATCATGGCGTTGTGCAATGGCAGTCTAAGTGAACTTGGCCTGCAACTACTCATTGATCTGCTGACCTTGAAGGACTGCTCCTATTGGCTCGTTCGCACGGAGCTTTTGGAGACACTTGCTGAGATAGATTTCCGGTAAGTGGAGACAAATGTGTGTACTTGTATTTGAAAATGTTGTAAAACACATTTTGATGCAGTCTTTTATAAGGCACATATTTCAAAATGACTATATAACTGCTGAACTTTGTGAAAAAAATTACAAACATATAATTATTAAAATCACCTGCTGTTTCTGTGTTTGGTAGGTTAGTAAGTTTTTTGGAAAGAAAAACTGAGAAGTTGCACAAAGGAGAGCATCACTATACTGGGGTATGTCATCTCTCTTTCTTTACACAAGTTAAGATGATTTGTTTGATATTTATTTGTTTGATTAATCTAGTGTTAAATAATGATTAAAAGAATAATACAAATAATACTTCTGTCATAATTCACTCTTCTTTACGTATTATTTACTTTCAAGAAACACACAAGGATTCATTTTTGAAGAATATACTTGTTATGATTTTATGTACATAAAATAAACTAATAAAAGTATAAAACAATCATCAAAAAAATAAAATGTTTTAATTTACATGATTTTTCATATTGCCCATTCAGGAACATGTGTGATATGTAAAACACACACACACTGAACTGCAAAAACAGCTACACTTCCTGAATATAATTGTTTAATAAAAAATATTTAATTTAAGTAATATAAAAATATATATATAATTATAATATGAAATAAAATTAATATTTTTTAAATTAATATTTGACGTTTCATTAATTTTATAATTAATGTTGTATGTAATTAATATTTGAATCATGTATTTTTCATGTTATCAGTTGTTGAGGCTCCAGGACAGGGTTGTGAATGATGTTGTGCTTTATCTGCTGGGCGATGAGGACCCTCGTGTGAGACATGTGGCAGCAAACACCATGAGCAGGTATTCAGACATTTCATCTCTGACTCATCATCTTCTGACTGCACATCACAGGTCTCACACTCTGATTTCGATTGACCTTTCTCTGCTCAGGTTGGTGCCCAGGTTGTTCTATGACTGTGACCAGGCTCAGACAGACCCGGTTGTGGCCATAGCTCGAGATCAGAGCAGTGTGTACCTGCAGCTGCTAATGCACGAGACCCAGCCTCCATCACAGTTCACTGTCAGCACTATTACACGGTACACTACAGACATTCTTCATTTGTGTGATGTGTTTAAATGATAGCTTTCATTTGTGAGGAACACTTTATAATAAGTGCACGCTATGAATCATTAGTTAAGCATTAGTAAATAGTCAGTTCATCCTTTAATAAAGCATTGTCATAATAAGCATTAGTAAGCGGTTTATAAATACAACTATAAATGCCTTGTTCTTGATTTATAAGCATATATATTACAAAGGAGATTTAAAGGTTCAGTTATTTCCCAAACAGAAAAATTAAACACAAAGGCATACAGATCTCAGAAATATTTATTTCAAGATGGCAGTTTCATTTTTTTGCATTTGGAAAAAAATATTTATGTGTTCTGTATGCCTCTGTGTTGATTTTGTTTAATTTTTCTGTTTGGAAGATGGCTGAGCCTTTACATCTCCGTTGTAAATGCTTTAAAAGGCATAAATAGACCTCACAAAAATAGATGACTGACAGCTACTAAATGTTTTATAACTACCTCACTTAATCATGAATTACAGCAGGAATATGTGTTAATAAAGCATTTATAGATTTACATCATATAGTTTATTAATCATTTACTTACACTTTCTAAATGATCTTATAAACCACTGACAACTCCTAACCCCTCTTATGCCTTGGTGAGCATAAGAGGCTTCTTAAAAAACTCTTTCTGACCTCATAGTTTTCAATGGTTGTGTACTTTGCTTAAATCTAATTCTTTATATGATGTGCTTCACTGCAGAACATACCGTGGCTACAATCTGGGTCAGAGTGCACCGGATGTTACCGTGGAGAACAACCTGTCTCGGGTCATCACTGCCATCTCCCATGCACTCACCTCCTCCACTTCCAGAGCCATGACTGTGAGTGCCTTAACCTTCTGAGTACAATTCTTATAAAATATTGCTTTTATCGGAAGTGATGCATTATTGTTTTTTCTGATTTAAAAGATTATGACTTATTTTTCTTTAGTTAAATTTTGTCTTATAAGTTACTTTTTCTTGAAGTACCATAATGAAACAAAGCATAAAAGCAGTAGTAAGTAAAGAAGTAACAAACAGCTGCTCTTATTTGAACCAAAGCTCTAATCTCTACACTTAATGTCATCTCTCTAGTTTGGCTGTTGTGAGGCTCTGTGCCTTTTGTCCAGCACCTTCCCAGTGTGCACTTGGAGCACAGGCTGGCATTGTGGCTTTGTGAGCTCTTCTGTCTTTCATCTCAACCGCTCCAGTCAGTACCGCAGCCGAGGACGTTCCTTTAGGTACACACTTTTTTGGAAAAATCTGAACCTTAAGAAGTAAAATCTTCCTTTGGACCAAGAATAAAACCTGCTTTAGTATATTTGATGTCTTGATCATATTGTTAGTATAAAGAATACAAAAAGCAAGTCTCAATTGCCAATATAAGTGCAATGTTTTATCTGTCTGTTTCCCTCACTGCAGTAGTATAAATGTTCTCTTCTGTAGTCTCTCTCAGCCTGGTGGTAGTGAGGAGGTGCGCCGGTCTCTGACGGTCGGTGTGGCCAGTATGGTTTTGTCTCTCATCTCCTCTGCCTGGTTCCCTCTTGATCTCTCTGCCCATCAGGCTGCTCTGCTATTGGCTGGAAATCTTCTCGCTGGTACAAACTCATTTAGATTAGATGAGCCACAATCACACAATCTTCCCTTAAGAAGTAACAATAAAATTGTTTATATTAAAATTAGGGGGGATTTTAGGTTATTTAGATCTTATTTACCCCCATAAGCCCTTGTCTGTTGGGGATATTTTGTTGACTCAGAACAGTAAATGTGTAATTTGTTAAATGAAAGTAGTAAATAAAAGTATGCATTGTTATTGGAACTTCACTACAGTAAACATCTACACTTCTATAAGTGAATCTTTAGATATTTTATAGTCTCAGTCCTTTATTTCTATGTGTGTTTGTTCAGCATTGATATGTAGATTTTATTATCAATTGAGATTTAGATTTTATTCACTACATAAGTGTTCTGCATTATGATCTTTCCTTTTTTTTTCCTGTAGCTAGTCATTTTTGACCATCAAAGTGCACATTTATGTTCACTTATTGAAAGAAGTTATTTGTTTTGTTCGTTCAGGTTACATATCTAAAAAAGTCACCAAATTTTAAACCACTCAGATTAAAGAAACCCAATTTTTATTAAATAAACATAAATTAAATCTAGACAGCCTAGGAGTGTTAAGGCTAATGAAAGTCTGATGGAGGGAGCTATTTATTTATTTATTTTTTAACTTTGTTTTAGGCTCATTTGTGTTTAAAATGTTGTTCTACCTGTTTTTGTAGCCGTTGCGCCGAAGTGCATGAAAAGTCCATGGGCAGGAGAGGAGGAGTCTAACCCCGCCCCTTCGAAGGTGGAGGAGCCGTGGCCTGCTCTTAACGACCGCTCTCTGGTTGTTATGGTGGAGCAGCTGTTCTCACACCTGCTGAAGATCCTCAACATCTGTGCCCATGTGCTGGATGACACCCCCCCAGGCCCTGCGGTCAAGGTAAAGAAAGGATTCAGTACATCCTGATTACCATAATGCTATCATATCACATCAGTAACATTAATTACAATGGTATTAAAAGCTTTGTTATTTCTGTTAATCTTTCCTTCCAGGCTACTTTACCCTCATTGGGCAACACTCCTTCTCTTAGTCCAATCAGACGGAAGGGTAAAGAGAAGGAGATGACGGAGCCGAGCACCACCCCCATGAGCCCAAAGAAAGGAGGAGAAGCCAACACAGGTACAGTCACACCTGCAGTGCCACCTGTTGACCATACATATGAATAATTCCACTGCGAATAAACTAGGAAAATAACTCTCATGGTGTCTTTTATTATTTTATTAGTTGAATAATTAAGGTATCTTTTATTGTTTTTCTATACAGGCAGAGCAGCGGACAGCACAGTGACGCCAGCAGTTAACAAATCCACCACTCTGGGCAGCTTTTATCACCTCCCTCCTTATCTGAAGCTTTATGATGCACTGAGAGCTACACACGCTAACTACAAAGTCAGTTTTGCAGTCAAGCATTTTGGTTTGTCTGTTATATATAGCAACTGTTGTTTGGGGTCAGCTCAATCTTTTTTTTCCTTTTTGAAAGAAATTAATATTCTTATTCAGCGAGGATGCATTAAATTGATCTAAAGTGACAGTAAAGACATTCATAATCTTATAGAAAATCTATTTCAAATAAATGGTGTTCTTTTAAAATTTGTATTAATCAAAGAATCTTGAAAAAACTGCATCATGCATACTTTATCACAGAACATTTGTTTCGATATGACTTACTTCATTTAAAAGCAGACATGTCAAGCTTTCTATAGATATAAATATATAGATATCCCATGTCTGTGTGCCGAGTATTCGCTGAGTTTCAATTCATTTTAGTGACACGTTTCTAAAATGTTACTAAATGTCACAATGTTACTGTTATTACTGGGTTTATTTTAATTGAATAAATGCAGTCTTGGGCAGCATATAAGAGACCTTCAAAATTATTAAACATTTATACCCACCTCCAACTAGTTAAGGGAAGCAAAACAAGATATCACAATAAATATGTTTATAAATAGTATTTAAAAATAGTATTTAAAACTATTTAACTATTCAAAAATAGTTTTTTTTAAAGTGAACAAAGTGCCCATTCCTACTGGATTCATCTTGCTTATAATTTTTCTTTTCTTTTCCAAGGTCACGTTAGACCTTCACAACACCAATGAGAAGTTTGGGAGCTTCCTGAGGTCGGCGCTTGATGTCCTTTCACAGCTGCTTGAGTTGGCCACCCTGCATGATATTGGCAAAGTATGACGCCAAAGCCTAATTCTTGTCAGTGAGCGAAGCAAAATCAATGACAAACTTTAACCCTGTTTTTATCAATCTAGTGTGTTGAAGAGATCCTGGGTTACCTCAAGTCGTGTTTCTCTCGGGAACCCACTATGGCCACTGTGTGTGTTCAGCAGGTTAGACACGCTTAACTTTCTGTTTTAATCCATGATATTACAAAGTCCTTGGCGTCACCTGTGCTCTGTGCTTACAGCTGTTGAAGTCATTGTTTGGGACCAATCTTGCATCTCAGTATGAGGGGGCTTCATCTCACCCGTGTCGGTCCCAGGGCAAGGCCCTCCGTCTCGGCTCGACCAGCGTCAGACCTGGCCTCTATCATTACTGCTTCATGGCCCCATACACTCACTTCACCCAGGCCCTCGCAGATGCCAGCCTCAGAAACATGGTGCAAGCTGAACAAGAACAGGACGCCTCTGGGTGAGTGAGAGAAGACTTGTGTAAAATATTTCCTTAGAAAGATGTACCTATAAAGATAATAAACTAAATTAAGAGGACCATTGTGACTAAACGTCATCTCTGTGATCCTGTAGGTGGTTTGATGTCATGCAAAAAGTCTCCAACCAGTTGAGATCAAGTATCACTAATGTCACTCGCCATCGAGGAGACAAGGTAGACTTCCCCATAATTCATGACTATAATTAAAATACATAGCAATGACACCTTGACAACTTGCTACAATTAAAGTGTCTAATAGGAGACTACTTGTGTGTGTTTCAGAATGCCATTCATAATCACATCCGTTTGTTTGAGCCGCTGGTGATAAAGGCTCTGAAGCAGTACACCACCAGCACCTCAGTGGCCCTGCAAAGACAGGTGCTGGACCTTCTCGCCCAACTTGTGCAGCTCCGGGTCAACTACTGCCTGCTTGATTCAGACCAGGTGAGTCTTTTAGAGTTTGGATCAAACTCCGACTGAGTCAGAATGCCACTTTACTCAACTGCTCGAAAATCAAAACAAATCTTGCTGTTATTTTATTTCTAAGTTAGACATACACGGTTTTAATATTTTACCACCCTGTGTTTGTTTCAGGTATTCATTGGTTTCGTGCTGAAGCAGTTTGAGTATATTGAAGTGGGGCAGTTCAGGTAAGACAATTCATAACATAGTCACAGTAACATACAGTACCGTACAGTATATATATTTTTTAATATTTATGAAATAAGTATCTTATGCTCACCAATGCTGCATTTATTTGATAAAAAAAGAAAAATATTATTACAGAACTGTTCTCCATTCTCTACAGTAGTGTACACTCAAATGCACATGCCCAGACATATAGATAGTGATAATATTATTAGTTTGCACTAAATTGATTTATTTTTTCTGTGTAGGGACTCTGAAGAGATTGTGCCCAACATTTTCTTTTTCCTGGTTCTGCTGTCCTATGAGCGCTACCACTCTAAACAGATCATCAGCATCCCAAAGATCATTCAGCTGTGTGATGGCATCATGGCCAGCGACAGGAAGGCAGTAACACATGGTGTGTAGAATCACAATACGAATATATATTCACATCCTTGAGCAGAATAAGTAACAGCTGTGTACCTGAAAGGAAAAAAAAAACACCATTCCAAATTTACTAATACTAAATAAGCAGTTTAAATTAAACAAAAACTTATTTTTTTTTGTTTGAAGTATTTTACTTTAAAATGTCACATAATATTACATATAGATTAATCACTAATCTAATCATTTAAAAAAGTTTATTGTTCATTCTTATGCTTCTCTTTATTTCCCAGCAATCCCTGCACTGCAGCCTATAGTACATGACCTCTTTGTGCTGCGTGGCTCCAATAAAGCAGATGCAGGGAAGGAGCTGGACACGCAGAAGGAGGTGGTGGTGTCCATGCTGCTACGCCTCATACAACACCATCAGGTAACACTTTGTGCTGGTCTGTGTGTTAGTTTTGGAAAAACATACTTTTATTGCATTCATGGATTTACTTGTAAAATAATGGATGTTTGTGTGTGTAGGTGCTCGAGATGTTTATTCTAGTCCTACAGCAGTGCCATAAAGAGAATGAAGACAAATGGAAGAGGCTTTCACGGCAGATTGCTGACATCATACTGCCAATGATCGGCAAACAGCAAGTGCGGCTCTGTCTAATTGACTTCCTGACTCTTCTTTTAAGAGTTTCATCTCAAATTCAGAATAAAATCAAATAAACTTTTTTTGTTTTTTAAATAAGTGTGCTTTACAGATTTGCTTCTGTGTGCTTGACAGATGCACCTGGACTCCCATGAGGCATTGGGGGTGTTAAACTCACTGTTTGAGACGGTGGCTCCCTCCTCTCTGCGGCCTGTGGACATGCTACTGAAGAGCATGTTCATCACACCTTCTACACTAGTGAGAACCTTCAGACACACATTGCATAGATTACTTTCCACATGCAGTAGATATTATTTTTAGGTGAATAAGATGAAGAGAGGCTGTCAAAAGTCATGCAGAGTTGTGTTCATATGAGTGAAATTTCACTCATAAAGGTTGCCAAATAGAGAAACTTGATTTGTCACTCCATCCAATGCTTGCCATTGTTCTTGGTAATGTGAAATCCGAGAGCTCTGTGACCCTCCTGTAGACAGTAATGCAACTGTAATCTTCTGCTTCATGGCTTGGTTGCTGCTGTTCCTAAAAGCTCCCATTTTTCAATAATACCACTTACTGTTGATGTGGAGTATCTAGCAGTATCTAGTAAACTAACTTAATGCAAAGGTGCCATCCTTTCACATTGCCACACTGAGTTTACAGAGCTCTTCAGAACAACCCATTTTTACAAATGCAGACTGCAAGGCTAGGTGCATGATTTTATACTCCTTTGGCAATGGGTCTAACTGAATGCAAGCTCACCTTCATCCTATTAGTTGGCTCATTGTTTTCTTGTTTTCTTCTGTAGGCATCAGTGGGTACGGTGCAGTTGTGGGTGTCTGGGATTCTTGCCATTCTGCGTGTCCTCATCTCACAATCCACAGAGGACATCATTCTGTCTCGTATTCAGGAGCTTTCTTTGTCGCCGTACCTCCTCTCCTGTCCCACCATCCGTCGACTGCGTGACGATGACCCGTCCCCACCTGAAGCTCCGCCCACCACAATGGAAGATGCCAATGGGGAGACACAACGCATCCCTCCTGAGGAAACTTTTGCTAGGTAATTGTTGGTCATTGGAAATAAAGTCAGTCAGTGTGGAAAAACGAATGCTAAATTTTTAACCGTTTTTCCATATTCCACTATGTTCTTCCCTCAACTTAGATGAGTTGATATGTACCTCTCCCGTCTCAGTGCGTGCACTCAATCGCTCTAGCGCGCGGCGCCACTATGCTAGCGTTTAGCTTAGCACCATTCATTCGTTAGGATCCAAACAAGTATGAATTTAGAAGCCACCAAACACTTCCATATTTTCCCTATTTAAAGACGGTTACATGACTAGTTACACGAGTAAGTATGGCGACACAAAATAAAACGTGGTGATTTTCTAAGTGGATAAAAAATTATAACTATAATGTATGGCGGAGGAGGACTTCGCAGCACTTCGACCTCGGTGCAGTAATATCATCGCTCCGCTTATAGTTATCATTTTTTTTATCCACTTAGAAAATCGCCACGTTTTATCATGGAACTACTCATGTAACTGTCTTTAAATAGGGAAAACATGGACGTGTTTGGTGGCTTCTAAATTCATCCCTGTTTGGATCCTAAGGAATGAATGGTGCTAAGCTAAACGCTAGCATAGTGGCGCCATGTGCTAGAGCGATTGGACGGGAGAGGTATGTATCAACTCGTCTAAGCTGAGGGAAGAACATAGTGGAATATGGAAAAACAGTGGCGTTTTCCTTTAAGTAATAAAAAAGGCACTTGTGTAAAAGTGCTGTAAAATGAGGATTCTGTCAAAAGAAATGTCATAAAAGATTTTCTTTCGCAATTAACTTCTATTAACTAAATAAAATCAACATTTGGTGTGACCATCCTTTGCACGTAAAGCAGCTTTTGTGCACTTGTGCGTAGTTTTTCAGGTAGCTTTGCAGTTAGGTCTCTTGAAGCATCTTGGAGACGTTGCCACAGTTCTTAATAAATACAAATATTAATCTCTTTTTGTTTGTCAGGTTCTTATTGCAGTTAGTGGGGGTGTTGCTGGATGATATCGCCACTAAGCAAGTGAAAGTTGACATGAGTGAACAACAGCACACGTTCTACTGTCAGCAGCTGGGCACACTGCTCATGTGTTTGATCCACATCTTCAAATCAGGTAGGCAGAGCCCACATCTCACATATCTCAACTCATATACGGTCACATGTCAGGGTGGAAGAACCAAACACTGGCCCTTTACTAGTTCAGCAGACACAATGTTCTCAGTAAATTCCTATTTCCCTTAAACTTTCCAGGAATGTTCCGGCGGATCACGGCAGCGGGCAGCAGGCTGCTGAAGGCAGAGGGAGGCGAAGGGGGTAGTTTTTATACCTTGGAGGGTTTGAACAGCCTGGTGCTCCAGCTCATCACTACGCACCCATCTCTGGTCCTGCTATGGTGTCAGGTCCTCCTCATCATCAACTATACCAACTACACCTGGTGGTCCGAGGTGCATCAGACACCCAGGTCAGACTGCGTGCTAGCAAGCTGTTTAAAATGAAGCCTCATCCAACTGCTACAAAACAGGCTTATTTTTTAGAACAAATTGCTGTTAGTAAGGGCAAAAACAAATTGGCCTTCCATGGGCTGTGAGTTATTACAGTTATATGTTGGTTATGTGAAGCTTGAAATTGCTCTTTGTAAGAGGTAAGAACCTGTGATAGATATGTTGTTGTTTATTGAAATATGTTACTTTTCCTTTAAACAACTTGTTTTTCCTTTATCATTCCATCAGGAGGCACAGTCTGTCTAGCACTAAGCTGCTGAGCCCGCACTCATCTGGAGAGGAGGAGAAGCCTGAGGGGAAGCTGGCTATGTGTAACAGAGAGATCGTTCGACGAGGAGCCCTTATCCTCTTCTGTGACTACGTGGTGAGAGTTCTTAAGCAATAGGTGCCATTTTTTTCTTTCTGCTAAACAGAGGGAAGATATTTTGAAGAATGTGGGTGAACAGATAGTTGTTGGTCCATATTGACTTCTGTAGTATGAAAAAAACAAAACAAATGGAAAGTCAGTGGGGACCAGAAATTGTTAGGTTACTCACATTCTTGAAAATATCTACTTTGGTGTTCAGCAGAGGAAAGAAATTTTTACAGGTTTGGAACAACTCGAGAGTGAGTAAATGATGACAGAACTGAATGAAAATTCTGTCATAAATTACTCACCCTCATGTCGTTCCAAACTCATAAGACCTCCGTTCATCTTCAGAACACAAATTAAGATATTTTTGTTGAAATTTGAGAACTCTCTGAGCCTCCCATAGACAGCAAAGATCCTAACATGATCAAGGCTCAGAAATGTAGCAAGGACATTGTTAAAACAGTCCATGTGACATCAGTAGTAAAACCATAATTTTAAATTTTTGTGTGCAAAGAAAACAAAAATAACGACTTTTTTCTACAATTTGTCGTCTCCGCATCACCCAATAGCGCCATTTGTAAGCAATTTATGCAACGTATGTATACGTTGTTTACGTTTTGATCTGAACAAATACATATGTTGCATACGTTGTTGTGCATAAAGTCATTATTTTTGTTTTCTTTACACAAAAAAATATTCCCGTAGCTTCGTAAAATTACAGTTGAACCACTGATGTCAATTGGACTATTTTAATGATATACTTACTACGTTTCTGAGCCTTGATCGTGTTAGGATCCTGGCTGTCTATGGAGGCTTGGAAAGCTTTCGGATTTTATAAAAAAATATCTTAATTTGCGTTACGAAGATGACTGAAGGTCTTATGGGTTTGGAATGACATGAGGTTGAGTAATTAATGACATAATTTAAATTTTTGGGTGAATTATCCCTTTAAAGTGAATGTACCAGCCAATATATATATATATCTGATTCTGATCATTTAAAAAAAACTCTTAAAGTCGGTTCTCTGCTTGCCAAGCTTACTATTCATTATGCACTTTACACTTTATCTTTGTTTTTTCTCCTCCCGTCTCAGTGTCAAAACCTGCATGACTCTGAGCATCTGACGTGGCTGACAGTGAATCATGTGAGCGATCTGATCAGTCTTTCCCATGAGCCTCCAGTGCAGGATCTCATCAGTGCTGTGCACCGAAATTCTGCAGCCAGCGGACTCTTCATACAGGCTATACAATCACGCTGTGACAACCTTTCTACTGTATGTATATACATATGCACTGCATCTTCTTTAAGTTCATGCTGTGATGATCTTTTCTGGTACTTATGTATTAAATGTGTAAATCTCCAGCCGGTAATGCTGAAGAAGACCCTGCAGTGTCTGGAGGGCATTCATCTAAGTCAGTCTGGGGCTCTGCTCATGCTCTACGTGGACAAGCTTCTCAACACGCCGTTCCGTGTGCTGGCTCGCATGGTGGACACACTCGCCTGCAGACGTGTGGAGATGCTGCTTGCTGAGACCCTGCAGGTAAAACACAGCCACACACACACTACCAGCTTATTTCACTGTCTGTGCCATTTGGTGTAATAGACTATAATTGAATATAACTAAAATTATTGCTAATAAAAGACACAATTAAAATACTACTACTACAAAATCTAATATAGTTCAAATTAAAGAGATCTCCCTGGGGATCTTCTACCACTGTAATAGTTGTGAGGACGGGAGACTTAACAACCAATCCATATAAAGCAATTATGTAGTATTTGGCCTCTAAATAATTATTTTTAGCAGCCAGTGGCTTCCCAGTCATTTTCTAAATGTATTTCTTAACATTTTTCTTCAAAATCTATTCTTATGTCTCACTTTCAGTTAAAAACCACAAAATCAACCATTCACACCCTTTCTGACTCAGAGGTACCATGTTGTCAAACACAATATTTAAAGGCCCCCCAACACATTTTTGGCACTTCTGCTGTAAGAACAAGGCTGCTGTTATTATTGACAGAAACAGGAGACAGGAGAGGCAATTTGAATAAATTTAAATAAATATTTAAATATTTATATAAATATTGTACATTTATATTTGTAATAAAATTGTATTCAATTGTTGAAAAATATTTTTAAACTAAATATATATTAAAAAAAAGATTCAGTAACTGAATGTTCCTCAGTGTTTTATT
>SCHK01007995.1:3160-13953 GCA_004124795.1 Poropuntius huangchuchieni
AATCAGTATCAATATCAGTAAAAGCATTTTTCCCCCAACGGCAGTGTTGTCATTATGTCTGTGTAAACGTAAACATAATTGTTGAGAACATAAGAATGTATTTTATGGAAAATATTGCATTCATCTGATACGTTTTGAAAACATCTGTTAATGTCATTCTAACAGGGAGTGCTTCAGTGATGTCTTGCAGATATTCAAACACTTCAAAAATTTAAATGTGCCCATCGAATTAACATGCTGGGAGCTGATGATTCATTTCTAATACTGCATATCCAATACCTGCACCATTAAATACCAAATTTCTTCAGGTGCTCTCTGCTGGTTTTGCTCATTACACCCATTCAGCGTTTTTTCACGTTCAAAACTGCACTTCAGCAGCAACTTGACATTAGTAACCTCCATTACCTGAGAAATATCTCGAACTAGACTGGTCTTACACAATGATGGACCAAAGAAAACCACAAAAGAAGTTCTAAAGACATTTTTACAACACACAAAAAAACTAAATTACAGCTTAATAACACCTTGTCCACTTCATTACATAGAAATGGCTAGTAGAAAATTGCACTTAATAATAAAGCATTGATTTGCCTGCCACTGTGTTCTTCTGAGAAAGAGTAATTCTTGAACAATTTCTAATTTATTACACAAAAATGGCATTCTATCTCCATAATCCAACTCAAAAGTCCAGCAAAAGTGTAATATTGGTCACGTACAGAGCTTCATTCTGGGTTAACCTAATTCACAATATCTTATAGTGCTGTATGAATAAAATGATCAGATACTGAAGCTGTCCTTCCACTCTCTTGAATAAAAATGCAAAAAGTCATCCGATGATGAAATTCTCAAATCCAGTCTCTCTCGTTCCAGAATAAGGAGACCTCATGACCTTGCCGCACTTCGCATTACCCACAAATCCACAGCTGAAGCCTCACACCGCCCTCTTCCTGCCCAGATGGGTCATCTCTAATTCATCACCAGGGAGAGGAACGTTTTAAAAATGAAAAAGGAAATGCCATTCTAACAATCCCCAATGGAAAGACACAGCAGCACCTCGCTGTTAGAGCACCAGGTGGGAATGTGAGAGACTGACACGTCAGGATACAATTAAAAACACTGGAAACAAACCTGGAACGCAATCTTTGGGTTCTACTGTAATAAACATCATTGCAATCATGCTGACGCAAAGCAAGCTCTGCTTTGAGAAAGACAGCAAAGCTTTTACTGAGTGTTGGAACGGAACGTCCTTTTTAGGTGACGAAGTGCTCTCGTAGGTTTGCTTCACTGTTGTGGTGTTATTCGGAGCGCTCTTTGGAGAGGTCGACTCAAGTGGGTGAGAGCACCGGCACAGTTGGGCTGTTTGAATCAACATGGAGCCTTAAAATGCATTTCTTCTGCCTCTCAAGCTGTTGGACATTCGACTAAATGGAAGGCTGAAAACACTCAGACATTCCTTACCTCTACACAACTTGTGTCCCTTTCAGAGAAAGGTCAGGGCCTGTGCTGTGTCTAGAAGGACAGAGTGGTGTATCTCTGACGTAATCATCAGATCTAGTAGAATTAAAAAAAAGAAAGAAAAGAAAGAAAAAAAAACACGGGCTGCACCTCCATGTGGAACATTCCACACAAAAACTAACACGAGAGAGACATGACTCAACAGACTCTATGAACAATTGCTTCCACATTTAGCTTCAGTGACCAACGCAATTTCCGTTGCAGTGCAGTATACGGTAAATTGAAGAACAAAATGAATTAAAAACATTGAATAAAAAACAACATAAAAATCAATTAAATGTTGAGGATGTGTAGCACAACAGGACAAGGTAATACTGACACAGCTAAATGTAGGCCCATCAAAACATCTAGAAATGTTTTTTATTATAATATACTAAAATATTTACTGTAAATAGTAATGTATATAATATACTAGGTCTTTCCAATAATGGTTAAGCAGTATTAATAAGTATTATTAATCATGACTATTGTCATTTTTATTTTTATTTCATCTAAATTACTGACTGTACTTTTATTTGAGCAGAATATCTCAACAGAGATTGCTAAACACCAACTTACACATTTGCCAGCTTTTTCAGTAATGTGCACATGCCAGGTTGCCAGGTTGGGAAGATTAAGTAACCACTAGGCAAATGTATCAATTTTGAAAAAAAAAAATTTAACCGCAACCACAATCTGGGAATGCTTGTGGAGTCTAGTAACCAATGCAAGACAACCCAAAAGTCAAATTACAATTAAAAGTTACGAATATGCTTTATAAACCAAGAGAAGCATAAATTGTTATCAAATGAAAATACCATTTACCACATAGCACTATAATTATAAAAAAATATATAATTGTGCTCGACAGAGTAAAAAAAATTACAAAGAGTTTCCTACTATCAGTCTGGTATGGAAAAAGATTATACCAGAGATTTTAGCAGAAATACGTAAGCGATACGTAGGTGTAAGCTAATAATGCAAATCTACAACAGCCATATTAAAATATATAATATACACAAATATTGAATAACATAGCAACATAATTAATATACTGTCATGTATTATGTATTTCAGAGCAATGAACTGTTATTTAATGACTGACACTGAGGGACTCTGTTAACGTTATGTTGCATCATTCACCTTTAATTCTGAGGCCTCATCGTTTCCCGTTCACAGTTTCAAAGCGCAGAGGGAATATTTTGAAAAAGTTTTCTGTTTCAGGTATGGTAATGTCTGTTCATCGAGTTTAATGATGCTTTTCATAAAAAAGAGAAATCAACAAAAAGTTATTCGAAATGAAAGAAAAGTCTCCTGGCGATTTGTTTAAAGTGCATACTTTGGCATGCCTGACATGGTAAATAAAGAGAAAATAGCCAAGCTTAATTAAGTAGCTTACTCAAGGTCTATAAAAAAGCCACAACATTATGCAAATAGAATGGAGGCTATATCGAACTGAGCCGTTGTGAAGAGGAAGGCAACTAAACAATTAGAGCCAATAAAAGTAAAGTGGAAATTAAAGATTAAATGGATATTTAAGATGGCAATAAAGACATAATTGCTGAGAACCTTGAGATGAGCCAGTAGAGGCAACTATCATACTATGAGACAGACTGAGTGAATATAAAACACGAAGACGTGCTTGAATTGCCATATCCTTGTGCATATACTGTGCTGTACAACGTTAAACAAACTACTCAGAAACTTTTGCATACTGACAGACAAAACCATAAACTTACTGTTACCAAACATTACAAGATCAGGCATTACTTGTAAACATATTCATATGACATATATTTACAGTAATAAACTAAATAGATATTCACAAGCTGCATTTGCAGTCATTCATTAGTCATACAATATTCATTAGTATAATTTTTCAAAATAAAATTTATTTCTCTCCTTCATGTCATTCCAAATCAGCATGACAACATTTTTTGGTGGAAAACAGTTATTATAGAATTATTCACAAGCTGTATTTGCAGTCATTTATTTAAACCAGTTTGATTCGTTGATTTAAACCAGTTTAATTCATACTAATTTTTATTGGTATAATTTGGAATATAAGATTAATTTCTCTCCTTCATGCCATTCCAAAGCAGCAATGACAACATTTTTGGTGAAAAATCATTATAATCACATCATTACAATACATTTTAAAAATTAGTACTACCAAATCTTACTAAGAAAGATATTAGCTGAAATATTAGCTACACTAGCTTCAACCTAGTGTAGCTTGTGTGTGTGTGTGTGTGTGAATCTGCTTGAATAGCAACAGAACCTCTGCATCTGTCTTGAAATCTGTCTGTCACTTCAAATAAGCACTTCTTGCTAAGAGAGAAAATGAGTGGAAAGGGGCTGAAAACAGGCAAGGAGAAATCAGAAAAGAGGGCAGAGGTGCTACGACAGCATAGCTTGAGAAAGAGAAAGAGAGAGAGAAAGCGAGCAAGAGCGATGTGGGGCGGGCAACAGACTGGGGGGTCAGGCTAAGCTGTAATAGACTGAAGCTCAAATGAATGAGTCTGTCAGGTTGAGCCTAGGCCTTGACTGACTGCTCCTTTCAACCCGCCAGCAGCCCAACATCCAACCCGGAGGCTCCTCCATGCAAGACGACTTCCCTAATGATGATGCACGACTCTCGGTGCCACGGGCCCTTTAGGGGGAGGTGGTGGTGGGGGGATATCTTTGTGAGCCAACTCAAGCTTCTGGGGAATGAGAAGCCACGACCACCTGAATTGCAAACAAGCTGCCGAAACCTCTGTCACAGTCGTTTCAATGGGCCAAAGAAAGAAAAGTGGAGGAAAGAGTGAAATGGATGCTGGCGGTTCGAGAAAATCGATTGCGAAAATTAATAAGTGAATTCCCCGCAGCACACCGGGCGCCTCAAACATCTCAATCTCCTTCCTCACCTCTTTCTTTTATTTCTCTCCTCTGAGCGAGAGGGAGAGGAATTCGAAACACCTCCCACACTCCTTTAGACGGTTCCACCGATACATTGACAAAAGAGCTGAATTTCAAAAGACATTCAGCATCCACGTCTGTGGAGACCGTGGCCCTCATTTTGTGAGGTTAGTGAAATCCTCATCCAACAACGTGGGTGTCGTTTTCTAGTATTTTTCTCTTTGCAATCCTTTTTCTCTGTGTGGTATATTCAATAATCTCCCCTTGACTCCTGAATCCACTTTTAACTCAAACAAAAAAAAACAATAAAAAACGACACAAGTTTATGGATCAGTGCAGTTTACTGGAGTTAAGAGGCACTTAGGAGCTGGGCATATGCGGATGAGTTCTTGAAACGTACCTGCTCTTGACGCTCAAGCCATCGGTCCACCATGGGATGGTTGGCGCTGAGAGAGGAGCGGGCGTTTTCTCTCTGAAACTGGGTGGCCCAGGGGACAACATCACGAGGCAGGCTGCGGTATGCTTCAAGACCCTTACCCTGGAAAACACAATAAGGGTGATGAAAGAGGATGTTTACACATGGTGTCTTCACCCCAAAATAAACATTCTGTCATTATTTACTCACCCTCATTAGAAAAAAAACTTTATAACATAGCCTCACTGGAAAAAAACATGCTTCTACCTACATTTTGGAAAAACAATTCACTATATTTCCAGTCGAACTGAACATCAGTGGCAGGAAAACACCAACAACTTTAATTCCTATGCTAATGATGATAAATGGGGTAGATTATTGATTAGCATACACTTATTTTCACATGGTTCCTTGCACAATACTATGTTATGACCTAAAACACTTTTACCATAGTGAATGATTTGTAAATGCATTTTCATGTTTGCATCACATAACCAGCTCCATATATATGCCTTCTGTGAAATAGTAAAACTGCTCAGTAGCCCACCCGGTACAGCATTACATTTGCATTGTGGAGTACTCACATACAGATCCTGTGAAACATGAATCACTAGAAGCAAAATAAAATTGTATGGTAGCTACAGCAAATGTTTTTTTTGTTTTTTTTTTATCTCACATCTATTGCTTTTGTTAAAACTATTGGTCAGGATTTTGGTAGGATTTAGTATATTATTTTCAAAAGTGAAAAATGAACTTTTTAGCTCTGCTTATAGGACATTTCATTTTTCAAAATGCTGCCATATGTACTGTACAACAACCATTGCTACTTTCACGTTCATTAGTTTCTCGGAAAACAAGCACCTAGCACCACTCACTGGACATTTCAATTTTAAAGTGCTATAAAACATGCAAGAAGCAACTTAATGTAATTTTGCAGAAGTGTCACCAGAAGATTTTCCTTCACTTACTTTCTCCTGTGGGACACCAAAGAAGCACACTGTGGTTCAAACAACATTGGCCCAATAGGCTTTCATTATATGGGCAAAACAAAACTTTTTTTTTTCCTTTTTTTAAGCAAGACATTACTTTAGCAATTAAAAAAAGCTTAGTTATTACACAAATTGGGTTTTAATAACATTGATAAAAAAAAAATGTTCAAAAATGCAGTGTCAAATACAGTAATACCTTACTGAAACTGTTCTCCAGATTAGAGTCACTGTGCTTAGGGAAGCTCATCTTGGATCCGAGCCCCGCAATGATATCATTCAGGCCACCTAAATTTAGAGGGCACGCTAATTTCATTTCTCACTAATAAGGAGCTCCATTACAAGCTACTAATTCACACGGTGTTTCTAATGTTACGCTGCATGTTTTCACAGAGGTGAAATCAAACGCCCTCTAGCAATGGAGTTCAAGTCAAATCTCAATTTGAAGAGTTTTTAGAGCAAACCTAAAACAGGTTATCCTGTGACACATGGGGGCTTTAGCCTAGAAAGCCTACCGAGCACCGTTGCTCTTGGCTAAAGACCTAGTCTAAGGAATGAGGAAGAAGAAAAAGAGTTTCCAGTTATAGCATGAGCCAGTTCACAATCGGACACCAGACAAAAGTGATTCCATACAGTGAAGTGATTTTGATGTTCCTGCATGGTAAAATGATCTATATAGGTAATTCTGACATAAAACAGCAGGGCAAAGATGAGGAGGAAGAGACACAGCGAGGAACATGACGACCAGCAGGTCAAAGGCCCAAAGGATGGTGAAGAATTTATAAGGCCAGCCTTATGAATCAAGACTTCCCGTGGAGCATTTTGTAGTGATTGAGGCATTTGCCTACCTTGGCAAAGCATCCAAATGCAGCAGGAGGCCTACAGGTTTCTAAAAGTTCAGGAAGAGATACTGAGAGACAGATGTTATGCTCCATATGAGAAAATGTCCATGAAGACCAAACATTACTTTATAAAAACACGGCACGGTCTACATTCTGGCAAATATGGAGGGTCTAATCTTAGAGTTCATTCTAGGGGTCAATGACATGAATAACAATATTGTTAAAAATATGATAAATATTTGTAAAAAAAAAAAAAAGTGGTGTGACTAACATACAAGTGGAAAATAATTAGTTACATTTATATAGCGCTTTTCTAGGCACTCAAAGCGCTTTACATAGTAAGGGGGGAATCATACTGTAAACAGGAAATGACATCACAGAGGGGACTTCTGCAGACCCTAATGACTATGTGGTTAAGAAGTCAACAGGTTTCATAAAATATCAGATGATTTGCCTTTTTATTACATGGCAAGGTTAGTTCAGGTTGTTAAATGTCATGTAGTCAAAGCTCTAAAAATAACACATGATATTTGCAAAACTAAACAACCTAACCTCATATTTTATTAACTCTACTTTTACTTTGATGGTTACACCATGTCATTTAAACTGAAAATTTTTGAAACCAACATGAACACAGAGAAAATTTTTAAGAACTTGGCTCATGAATTTTTAATTTTATATTTAAAAGGTTTTTTTTTTTTTTCAGTCATTGGCCCATAGACCAGCAAGACTTGACTAAATTATTATTTTTTTTTTTAAATCAGAAGTTTAAATATATACAGAAAAAGCTATAGAGTTTTGGAGAATGACTTCTGCATATATAAGCCAGAAGGCAAAATGCAGAAATAATACATTTCTCCTCAGCGGCTGCTATTCTTACTTCAAGGTGAACTAACACCTTTATGTTCATTTCACCAATTCACTGGTGCTAAAATAGAGCACATTTATATTCACTGTCGCTTATCGTCATCTGACAGTATCAACCAAAAACAGACCTTCCAAGCACCTCAAGCTTTTCTCATGACATCCCAAAAACAACAATCAAGAAATAAATGATCCAGTGCAGAACGAAAGGTAAAAATAACAGCTTAATTCTTCTGCTCTGCTAAAATGAGAGTGTGGTGTTTGGATTATGGAAGAAACCGACAAGCAAAGTGCTTTTAAACAGGATTACTAGTGAACGCCATGAGATGCGCTAATCTCATCGCGGGTTGCGGTGTCACATTCTGAGTACTCCATCTTTTCTCGCTCCCTCCCCTTTCCCCCTCTTTTAATTTGGAATATTGCTGTTTCAAAGTACTGAAGGCTTGTCATTGCTGCAAAAGAGCAGCCATTTTGCAAAGATAATTGGCCTCTTTTTCATTGGCTGCCCCAGGGAAGCTAGGGAGGAAAACACAGAATGTGCCTCTTTTTGATTCATTTAAAGCCAAAGGCAGTGACCATCGCAATGAGGCCCGAATCAAGAGGGAAGCAACAAACAAAGGATGCAGATCCCATTCTTCTAATAGCGAAGACATATGGGTTCCATAACCAAGAGAGTTCCAGGTCAACCACAAACAGTGGCAACGGGCATTGAGAGAATCTCAAGATGAATGAGATGGCGTAAAGGGAAGTCACTTCTTACAAGTTGCCCTATAAATGCTCCAATTGGTGCTTCGGTTTGTGGAAACATTATGGAAAAATAATGTCCTGATAAGAATTTCCAAAATTTTAGAAACAAATCTAAATGTATCAAATTAAGAGAGGGAGTAAAATCTTTGCGTGGCAGGGGCAGCTGCCACTCCACCTGCCACTGCTATCTGCTATTTTTAGTCTACTATGGGATTATGACGTCCGCATTGGATTTTTTACACTCCGATTGATGCAATATAAACAAACAGACAGTGCAGTTCTACTTTTATTTACATGTTTGTTACCTTAGGTATTGTTCTCTTTAAATCCATAATGGCGCCCGTAGCACCGAAGCATCGCACCAGCCACAACATCTCTCCCTGTTTACGCTCAGATTGAGGCACGTACGCAAGCTGAACATGCGATTCTACACTTTTTTGCGGCGTTATCTTATTCATTATTCGTTAATCATCTATTTAAATCCATAATGGCGCCCGTAGCACCGAAGCATCGCACCAGCCACAACATCTCTCCCTGTTTACGCTCAGATTGAGGCACGTAAGCAAACAGAACATGCGATTCTACACTTATTTGCGGCATTATCTTATTCATTATTCGTTAATCATCTATTTAAATCCATAATGGAGCACACAGCACGTAAGCGTCGCGCCACCTGTTTGCTATAGCGGTGACGGGTCGCGAGCCAAGCGCATTCAGCGGTGGCAGATCCGATGGAAGGCGCACATAGCCGTGGCAGGTCCGGTGGCAGGTGGAGTGGCAGCTGTCACTGGCAGGCGCACGTAGCGGTGGCAGGTGGAGTGGCAGCTGCCCCTACCACGCAAAGATTTTACCCTTGCTGCAAATTAAGCAAATATGAATGCTGCAATGAAAAAGCTTTGGATGGATGGATGGATGGATAAGTAGAACAATGGATGGATGGATGGATGTATAAGTAGAACAATGGATGGATGGATGGATGGATGGATGGGTAGATGGATTGGTAGATGGATGGCTGGATGGGTAGGAAAAACGTTGTATGGATGGATAAGTAGAACAATGGATGGAAAGATAGATAGGTAGATGGATGGATGGACAGGTGGATGGATGGATGGATGGATGGATGGACAAATGTATAAGTAGAAAAATGGAAAAATGGATGGATGGATGGATGGATAGACATTACTCCGCATTTCTTGAGGTAATTCATTTAAGAAATGAGAATTGTGATGTGATGTGATGTGTGTGTATAAATAAAAATGTAAAAATATGTCTGAACGATACTGTGATAGTGAGAACTGACCTTTCGCTCTAGGCTGTTGGTTCCGCTGGTGTTGTTGGCTTTCAGAAAGCCTGCTGTGGTGGACCAGCGAGTGGGGTTCTTACGAGACGGTTCCTCTGGCTGCAGCTGGGTTTCGGGCAGGCCAGCCAGAGCCGGGTCACTGCTGCGGCGCACATGCAAGGGCATGTCTGAAACAGAGACATGAGAGAGATCTTGTTAACAGCATATTTTCTCACTTTCTACACTACTGTACAGTAAGACATCCTTCTCACATGGCCACAGATAACAAACACAGCACTTCAGCTGAGTTTCCTCGATTTCCTGCAGAAAGGCCCTTTTCAGCCCTACAAAAGTGTGACAGGGACACAGTAGTGCATTTCTATCTGACACAAAGCCAGTTCCTTTGAGCCTTCCAAAGAAAGGCGGTGGCAATAGGACCATTTAGCTGGGCTTGTTCTGCGACATGCGCGCACCGCACACGCTTTTGAAAGAGATGGGAGAGCAGAGCCAGAGGTGTCCCTGTGCTGCTGCGCTGTAATGGGTTTGAACTGCAGGGCAGGTGGGGGGGGATTAGTCAGATACCAGTTCACACTACCTGTCTCACACAGCTCAGATCGCTGCCGCTCTGGATTCAAGGGTTCTGTGCTTGTGGTTGTCTACAGAGTAGACTCATTTCTACACCTTTTTATACTTTTTGGTAAGAGCCTCTATATTTAAAGCATTATATATTAAAAATGTCTGATAACAAAATATTGAATTTTCCTCTGAGTAACAAAATGGTACTCATATTTGAATCATAATCACATATTTGTAATACAGTCGTTTGCACTATTTGCTGAATCTGAGTGTAAACCACTTAAACTTAAACACAGCTTTAGGAACTGCAGTTGCTACGTAGTTCAAAAGATGTGTTTAGGCTTCCATTACTAATTCGTAAACTGCATGTTTAGAACTCGCAACGACTACTTGGGCCATTTCCAAAAAGTTACTGGAGTAGCAAGAAGGCACAATGACTGGCCAAGCTGTACCCACAGGTAATACTGAGTAACTTATATTTTAGACACATTATTGTCATTCATTTCAATTAGTTGAAAAGAACACAGCAGAACCACTGCATTACACAACAATGGTGCTCCTGAATAAATCTGCATTTCATTCAACAAAATGTTTGAATGAATGATTCAATGACTCATTGAGAGCTTCTCAATCATTAAAGGAAAACTCCACCCAAAAACGAAAATTCTGTCATCATTTACTCACCCTCA
>SCHK01008107.1:0-16124 GCA_004124795.1 Poropuntius huangchuchieni
CATATTACTAGAATATTAGCCATTTATTAATGCTAATTAAGTCCATATTAATGTCTTATTCTACATGACCTTATTCTACATCCCTAATCAATACCTAAACTTAACAACTACCTTACTAACTATTAATAAGCAGCAAATTTAAAAATTATTGAAGATGTAGTTAATAGTTAACAAGTAGTTATTCTAAAGAGTGACCAAAATTACATTCAAATAAAAACTTAAAATAAAAAAACCTAATTCAAATGAATAAAAAATAATAATAATATATAAATAATGCTAAAATAACACTGCTGTGAATTTATTGAAATAAAGAATAAATTCACAGTGGCACCATCTTTGATTTTTAACAGGAATGAACAAGCGGCTGTGAGGGATAGACATACATCTTTTCAGTGGGTTGTACTGTTATTTTATGTGTTTTTGAATTGTTATGCAAAAATATCTTTCCAAAAAAATTTCAGACAACATGAGCTGTGGCAAATTCTAAGTGATCTAGGAGCTTTATACAATTTTTTTTTTTACAGCGGATGGATTGAAAACATGGTAAGTCTATACCTCACAGCCTCGCTTTCATACCTGCCACTCTGAATAAAGTCAGTAAAGTTATTAATTTAGCAATATGCTAATGAAAGCATATGTTTGAAGGATGTTTGTGAATTTTATGATGTGGTTGAATGTTCTAATTTACAGTCCTATCCAAAGTCCGCATATTGGGAAGCAGCCAATATAATAGCTGACGTGTTCATAATTAAACAGTTAAAAATATCAGACCTGATGCTGTTACAAATCATTAGCATACATTTAAAAACCGTTGTGTACCTAAGGTGAAAAATAGGCATATATATTATACACCACCTTTGTAGAATTTTTATGCTATCTTAAAGCATATTGATTAAACATTAAAAAGGTTTTTCTTCCATCTGCTCTATTCCACATTTGTCACTAATTTAAAATTAATTAAGTCAGTTAGGGGCAAAACGGCACCATTTGTCACAACGAGACTGCCAGCTATGACACTGTCTGTGAATACTGTGGGTTAATCCAGACTCGATGTGTTTCACAGCGTTCTCCTCCACAACATCTCCAATCTGACAATCTGCCACCCTTAAAAGACACATGTGGCCCCATTCTCTCCTTCATTGACTCCATGTGGTCACCATGGTAACCCAGCAGTGGCATTTTCTAGCGCTGCCACGGGGGGAATTCCTTCTTTTTGGCACAGAATCTCTTCAGGGGGGCTCGCCTCTGATTCGATCCTTAGCAACCAGTCGTTAAGCCGCCTTGTTGCCATGCGAGGTGTACCACGCAAGAACCTTTCCTAATCGCCTCCGCAGACACTTGCAGATATGTACAGCTTTTATAAGGAATTCACAGAGAGTGTTGTGTTAAAGGCCAGTATGAGCCACTGACGGTTGGTGGCACTAACCTCACACCTCCAACAGGTCACCTGCACTGCTGCTTATTCCACTATATATATATATATATATATATATATATATATATACACACACATATATATATATATATATATATATGAGTTCAGATTCAAAAGCTTCTAAATGGCGTCTGAAATTTTCTTCTAAAACGAGCATTTTTATCAAGCTCCTATATTTATGTTGTTATTTCTCTCTCTTAAATTGCATAGAAAAGAGATGAAAATTTCAGATGCCACTTAGATCTAAACTTTTAATATATACACGTGTATGTGTGTGTGTGTTACACGTGTGTGTGTTTGTCTATATAGTGAGTGTGGTAATAGCAGTATATGGCATATATATTGGCATATATATATGCACAGTAAAAAAAAAATTAAGTTTGTCAATGAAACAAAAATTATTGGAAAACATTTTATGAGGAAATACAATTTCTGTTTCATATTTTATTTAAACAATTTCATGTTTTAGTCAGTGCATTACTTGCCATTTCTTTGTTGTTAATTGTGAAATTTACTAAAAAAAATACTAGTTGCAGTACTTTTTTTTTCAGTGCATGTGCTCTGAACATTTACTATATGATATAATACTACACTATACTCTGCTACTCTCTCTCCATGTACTGTACTGTACTATATACTATATTATGCTACTCTCTCCACTATGCTATGCTATACTATACTAATCACTCTGTACATACACTGTACTGTTCTATACTATATTATACTATACCATACTACTCTGTCTCTCTCCATATACTATACTATACCATATATATAAATTATGGGATGGAAGGCACCAAACACCCAGCTGCTCCCTGGGTGCCACAGTAATATGGTACTATACTGTAAGCATTTGTGTATGTATATGCATACAGTTATGGTAATAAGTTTACATACCCTTGCAGAATCTGCAAAATGTTAAAATAATACAAAAAAATAGGCATCATGAATACAGCATTTTTAAAAATTTAGTACTTGAATACTGAGTTTACACCAATCATCTTATTCATTTATTTTTAATTGTTAACACTTTGCAGATTCTCCAAGGGGTAGGTTAAATTTTGAGAACTGTATGTTTGTTTCTACGTTCAAACGATATTGCCAATCACTCTTCAATATCTGACAGTATGATTTGAAAAAAAGATACAGTGCACATCTCTCTCTTAAAGGAAACAAAGAATTTCTAGCTGCTAGGATGCAATAACGTTCAGTAATAGCCATCTCCCACATTGTATTGATCTCTCGTGCTCACTGTCGGGAGTCACGCCGACCGCTGTAAGCAGACGTGGCAGATCCAGAAAAAGCGATTAAGGAGGAGTCAATGACACAGTGCAATCGCAGCACATTGCTGCAAGGCCATTGGGAGCAACGCTGCCTGGAGCGGCCGGTAAGCCTCCTATCTCTGGCACCCACAAAGAACTGCGAGTGACATTTCTCAGCTTCCCCATCCTCCTCTTCTTTCCCCCTCCTGCCTTTCGTGTCCCATGCCCCCTCATCACGTCACCTTCACTAATTACCAGGAGAGCCGGAGGAATTCTGGAGAACAAGGAAGATGTAAGGACGCACTAGAAGATGAAGGCTGTTTGTTGTCTTGCATTATGGATAGTTAGTGAATGTTTTGGCATGGAGGAAAAACTTAAGTCCCAAATCACATTTCCTAAATCTAAATTCAAAGCAGCCTAATTACATTTGTAATCCAAAAGCTCTTGACTTGAATAATCCCATGAGACTGAGCCAGCTTCTGCTTTGGCACCAAAAAGTGGAACCAATTTCCCTTTTCTTTCTTTTAGGTTTAGACACCACAGGTGAATACACTAGAAAAATGGTACAATGCTGTCACTGGGGCGGTACCCTAAGGTGCAAAAAATAAAATGTTGTAGAGACAATTTTCACTAAGAAACAAGTGCAAGAAACACACTGAATTAAATGTGACGTTATGAAGCATAAAGACTAAAATGTAAACCGTACATCTTATTTATTTTATTTACCAGTAAATAGTACATATCAGTACCTAAAGTATAGGCTACATATTAGTAACTTTCAAAACACATTTTTTAACTAATAGATTTCACCATATTTCCACTATTAAAAAAAATATATGTATTACATGTATTAAAGATTTTCTGAAATGATCCATTGAATATTTTGAAATGTTATGAAAGCAAAGTAGTCAAAATCTCAAAACTGACCAGTGCATGAAAAACAATGATTTTGCCTGTAGTGTCTTGCCATAAAACGGTTTGTCCTAAAAGTGAACTCAGGGTCAGATTAATAGATAGACCCCCAGTGAGATTATATTCAAGGGTGGAGGAGGTAGCATGCAACATGCAGCCTTGCGTAAAGGAAATCCAATTTAGATCATTGCACCGGTCTGCTTTTGCCACCCGTGGGACTAAGGAGCTTGAAAATCACAGACCTCTGCGAGTTTAATAAGGAGCTTTGGTCGACTGCAACGTATAATCTCAATGTTGATAAAAAGCACAAATGTGGCGACACACCCTGAGTTTGTTTGTTCGTTTAATTGTACGAAGCAGCTCACCACAGGCCCGGGCAGCTCTGTTGTGGAGCCTGAACATGGGAGATCTCGTTTTGATGTAGCCTTGAGGATTTATTGATAAGCGATTGCTTGTGAAGGCTTATGAAGAGCTGTCTCATTCGTCAAATGTGCATCCAGCAGAGCCAGCCATTTGATTGGAGCTCAGTGATCTCATAAAACCTGATTTCTATAAATGGGAAATGGTTCGTCGGTTACCTAATATCTACCTCTGCAGACGTTGATGGAACAGTTGTCTTCGAGACATTGCCAGATAGTTTTGGCTGCACGGATGGGGCCTCTTGGGAGTTTTGAGTTTCATTTGCAAAATCTGGACAGTCTAATCATGGAGGTAATACAGTGTGAAGCAGAGGCTGGTTTCACTTTCTCTAAATCTGCCATAAAAGCAATTTAGCAGCATTTATAGAATGCATCCGTGTAGAGAAATGATTGCACTATTCTTGGCACACTTCGTCCTCTAATGTCTGGAGATGCTTTTATGGCAACAAGAGGATTTTTCCAGCAGTTTAGTTGCACATTTGAAACCTATCGGATTCACAATTTTCAATATATACTTGCCCTTTGATTCATAATCTATCGGCAAAACTGGTGTCGTACTTCAGGGAGAGACTGACTATGAAACTTGAAACTCACTGTGAGACTCAATATGAATGGAGTAAAAATAATTTCAAAGACTATCTCTATCAGCACATTTTGCATTACATTTACATTTCACTTAGTTTGCTTTAATAGCTATAACAACCGCAAACACTTAAGGAGACATGGTAACATTTCCTTATTATATCCAATAAAAGATTTGAAACTGTGGCACTTCAACTATTACCCGAACAAGCCTCTAAAAGACATCTGTCTTAATCAAGAAGTTTAATGCTGTTTTTTATGTCCAGATGGCTTGGCTTTTAAGCTACCATTTTAAATTAAACTGTAATTTATTGGTGCTTGTGAAGACAACCATCACTGTTATTGTTGCTCATACTTACGGTACTTAAGGAATTGAACCAGCTGTAATTCTAAGTATTAAACTTTGGTGAATAATTCACACCATTTATGCGATGGTATATGAGAAATGGGTTAAAAAAGACCGAACTGCATTAAATCTACAGTGGTCCAAGTCCATTTCACGTGTGAGGTGGTCAAAATGAGGAAATCTAATCGGAAACATTTTGTTTTCTGCATTAAATTTGCTTCCATTTAGTAGCCATTCCAGCGTGTGTAACGTCTCAGAGATTCTGCCAGCAAACCCATCCAGTTGACATATCAATCAGAGCAGTTAGACTTTTACTCAATTAAGTGTTGGCACTAAGCAACTGGAAATCTAATCTATTTCGCATTAGGCTGTTTCTTTGTTAATGCTTTGTCCAGTGCATCCGACAGGCCTCGTCTCACCATGCCAGAGCCATCTAAGATGTGTATTCTTCAAAGCGGGCTAGATGTGTGCAGTAGGCTTAATTTTCCATCTTTAATCTGAATCACATCAGTGAGGATCAGATTATGACTCTGACAGTTCTTAAAGCATGTGTTATGCTCTTTGTGGCTTATTTTATGATTTAGAGCATTACTCGTCTACATATAAATGAATGATGAAATACATATGAATTTTCACTTTTGTGAGTCACAGTGATGTTTGAAGGAAAACGGTGTTCCAAGAACTGTAGAAGCTTGGCTTGTTCATGTGGGTTCGCTGGGATACAGAATTTCTTGAAAAGGTATAAAATGCAAATTAATCAAATCCATATATGGCCTTATGCCCTCAGAGGCGGCATTTTACTGAGGAAAAGAAATTGTGAATTCTTTCTCTAGTGTTTAATCCTTTGATCGAGATAATTACCAGAAAACAGATCCCAAATAAAGCACATTTTATGCATTAGCCTGTTCTCGTTCGGTCAGTCTGAACATGTTTTACACCTTAAAAGATTTTCCACAAAGGTTTTCTTTTTGATTCAGCTATACAGCACACTGGGAAAAGGACCATTAAAATGAGCAACAAATCAACAAATTCTTCATAAGTGCCAAGGATTTCCATTTACAACTCTCAGCCCTTAGATATTCAGAAAGTGCTGTAAATGATAGGCTAGTCTATAATCCATTAATACCCTTTTCATGCTTAAATGTTAAGTGTCAGATATAAAGTGGAAAACATGAGTAATTTGGTATTAGCATCAGAATGGCCTTGATGCCCATAGGCAAGTTTGAGCAACAGAAGATCAGATAAGATCAATGACTAAACATGTCCTCAAAAAAAAAAAGAAAAAAAAAAAAAAGTTGACACATTTGATGCAGACCCCCCTCCCCCCATCCTAAAGATGCCAGCTTCTTTTTCTAACGGTAGTTAACAGAACTGCAGAATAACTCTATTGATTTTAGATGAATGCATTCTTATAATTATTTGAATAACGTTAAAAAAAAAAGAGAACCCCCCCCCCCAAAAACAAAAACAAAAACAAATACAGTTTAAGAGAAATGCCCAAAATATCTTAATTTTATTATATTTAAGATAGGCTATATTTAGATCTACATTGCTTTATTATTTATATATTTTAGAAACTCAATAAATTATAAAAACTGTAGAAAAATATTGAAACACGGTCAGCATTTTTCTATAATAAATTATTCTGCATCATCATAGGTTTAATCCAAAGCGCAGCGTGTGGAGAACGGAAGGCAGACGTATTCCCCGCCCCTTCATGAATAATGAACGATAACCCCGCCCCCAAGCGCAGAAGCTGTAGCAGAGCACCCGTATGCGCACGGCGTCTTCACATGATACCACAACCGCGTCGCTACAGTAGATAGATACACTGGTCCTTCCGTCTGCGGCTGCACTTTTGATTTATGGTGATCTTCTGATCACAAATCCTTTACATTTTCTGCGTGCTGACCGGTACGCACGAAAACCAGGAGTTACCGTTTAACAGGAAAGGAAAACCGAAGGACGAAGCGTTTACACTTGGCGAAGGTGTTCTTCATCTCCAGCGCTTCCCATTATACGGACACCAGCGCAAAAGAGCAGCAGCTCCACATCCATACGACTGCATATCAACAGAACGGGTAGGTCCTTTCTCCAAATGACTATGTAATATAACATCCAGCGTGTTGACGTGAAATGGGCGACGGTTGCGCGTCGTTTCCTAGAGGCGTTCATCGTATTTGATGAATCAATGAACCATCCTATTTATTTACAACCATATGAGTAACAGCGGAGTGCTGGGAAGACAGACTTTCAGCTCCAATGTCTCTCCTTTGAAATGCTTGCATGTTCCTCCCATAGCCAGAGATACAGTTGGATCTTATTTGGCAACAGTGTGTATGCAGCGCGTGCAGTGTATGGCAGGTACAGACGCATGGCAGGTTTGGTGCGTGCATCGTTTAATTAATTAGATATATATACATTTTGATTGTATTATGCATGCATATATATATGTAACGTTGTACATACATATATGTAATATAATATATGAACTATTATATAACTACAACAATACACACACACACAAGTAGTGGTTCACACAGGTCCATTATTGTCATAACAGCATGTAAACATATCATTGGGGTTTCCAGTCCTTCTGGTTCCTGTTAATATTTGTTTAAATACCCTTATATTACCTAGAGTTCTGGTAAGCCCTGATTTGTTATTATGCATCTCATTGTATCTCATTGGACTTTGGGGTGGGAAACCCTCCTTATGAGCAGCCCTTCATTATTGCATGCACTTATTGCGTGTGCATGCAAAATCCATGCGGCGAATGGAACAGCGCCTTTCCTTCTGCATCAGCATTGACTGGGGCACAATGTGGGAATTCAGTTCACAACTGTGTATTGACGTTCTTGGCCTTATCAGATCACTCAATGGCTTTCATGCAGCAGATCACCTGCTTTACTACCACCCTAATGTTAAGCGGTCTTTGCCAGGTGTGGAGCCACACTTTTGAACTTGAGTTCCAAAGAATTTACCTAAACTTATCATTGTCTCATAAGCACATCCTGATGATGGCCCTTCTAGCCGTAACTGGTCGAATGTGGTTTTTAACGTAATATCCTTATTCCAACAAAGGCTTTTAATTTTATACCTAATGTGAGTGTCGTTTATGTCTTCATAGACTGTTATCCCTTCTTCAAAGAGACTTTGCCTTGATGCATAATCCAAAATGATCCCTAAAAATAGGTGTGGTAAGGGTCATACACACGTTCTTAGAAGTGATTAGCATGCTTAATATTAATTTCTACGTGATCCATAATAGCAGCTGTGGTGAAGTGATTAGGGATTTCCATGTGCCGTCTGGGTTTTGGGGGCTTGAGACGTTTCCAGAAAATCATCTCAGCTGTGTCTCAACACCGGCAACCACATGAGAAATATCTTCCCTGGTCTGGGGGGCATCAGCTGAGAAAATCACCCAATCGTAATTAAACGCCGCAAATTGATTCACCGGCTGGCCAGTATAGTATGAGTGTGTGTGTGTGTGTGTGTGTGAGTGAGCGCAGGATAAATAGGCCCAGGGGTCCTTAACTAAACACCAGTGAAGTAGGAGAACTTTTGCTCTTGTTTTGGAGAGAAGAGGTATTTGACAGGTATATTTTCTCATACCCCACATTTCAACCGCAAGACAAGTGAAATTCAATTCAAAATTGAAGGAAGCATGAAGGGCCGGGAGGAACTGATAGATTTGACACCGTTTAAATTGGTTTTCCCAAAGTTAATTTCAGACCGTGTTGTTTTGACCTCAGACGACAAATAGTGTTGCCACATTTCAGATCAAATCTTGGGGATTCGTCTTTCATAACTTCCTTTTACGCAACTGAAGAAGAATTCTCTGAAGCTCTTGAAACCTAGCAGCCATTCAAGCATGCTAGAATTTGTTCTGCGCTCTCGACTGCAGTCTTGTTTATGTTGAAGGTCTCATACTGTGATCTATGGGGAAATTTTGGCGTAATCTCATTCTCATAATTTAAAATGAGCATCCTGCGTCATCTGCTGGTTATTCGAGTATCAGACAGGAGGGTCCGTCACCAAGGCAACAAGTCACCACAAAGCCGAGCATGCCAGGTGTTGCTCTTTAACATTTGTCCCTTTGAAGCTTCCGCACCCCTATGGGGACCTTTTATGGGGTCTGTTTTCGGCCTTTTTGCTGCACTTGGCCAGGCATACATTGTTTCTCTGCTTGACATATGAGCGTAGCCAGGATGCTAGTTGAGTGCGCGTTTGAAAATACCCCCCTATGAACTTTTATTGTATATTTGTGAGGACCTATAAAATCCATATTATTTTTTCCCCAAATTCTGTGTTTTCTGTTTTAAGTTTTCTGGATTCCTTTTTATTGGTTTAATACAATTTAATAATCAAAAATTATGTCAAATTAATTAAATTCATAGAACTAAATTTAAAAAACAATACTAGTATGCTATGAAATTTTTATTTTTCTAAAATTTAAAAATGATACATTACAATATTATCAAAAACAATGCGGATCAAATGAATGCATCAAACATTAATAGCTTAATTAATCTTCTGAAATATCAAATATACAGTTTTGACAAAAAAGAAGACTTGCAAAACACATGGTTCGCTTTTTAAATAAAACACAGATGAAAAATATTCCTTAAAAACACCATTGTTATTATTTTGAGAAATACATTATAGGCTACTATACTATACTGTAATTTCTTCAAGTTAAACCAAACCTTTATTTTGCTGGGTTTTAGTGAAGACCATTGAGTGTATTTGATTATTATTTTATAAAAGAAAATATAGTGGCACGCAGAACATGCAGGCTTTTTGTGGTTTTGATGTTTGTAGTCTGTGGTCCGTATTAAAATTGAGTTACGCGTACAACCTTGCTTTTGATTTATTCATCAAAGTATTGCCAAATTTTTATGAGTGGAATTTGCAATTCCACATCTTAGAAATCAAAGGGCCCCATGTTTGTGTGCATGTGGGCTAAAACACAATATGTCTGTGGAGTTTATCAAAAAAGGCGGAGTCTGCAAATGTAAGTCGGGTTCTGTGAAACAGAGGGCCTGTGGTGACTAGATGGAGTTTGGTCCCTCAATTTTTGCTCTCTAGGCCAGGGTCATCTTAATTATGCGAGAAGCAGCAGATGTAGGGCAGCTTAGTGTGGTTTGCAGCTGTAGAAACCCACAGTGATTTAAACACGTTGAAATGTCTTGCCTCATCTACTGCTGTGTTAATTTTTGCTTTCAAGCATCATGTTTTGCCTTATATGTCTTACTCCACTCGCACAGGCATTAGGCTATTTTTAAAATTCCCTACTTGGTTTTGGGGGTTTAATCATCAAAATGACTTTTTGATGCCTGAAAGATTCAGTCATCACCCTTATCAGGATCTTCAGTGATGTCTATCTTAGCCAGCCAGAAACAATGCTGAAAGTACAATGGTTTGATACCAGACACGTATTTTCCAGTAGACTTTGTTTCATATGATCTGTTGTTTGGAAAAACTAGACCTGCTCCCCAAACCCAGTTATTGTAGGTATTAATGTTGGTTCATTGTGATTTAAATGGTGCTTCTGCTCTGCCTTTCATCAACATCACATTGGGGTTTTAGGATCAGATTCTGCAGTGCAGGTGGGTTTCTTCTTATCACCACCCTGATCCTGAGGAATCCTGAACTCCCGGGGCGCATGAGGTCTGTCTTCAGACTCTTATTTTCTCATTTCTCTCATACATTCCTGTGGGTATGATTTAATTAACCTATTTATCTCTCTGATATCAGCGATGAAGCTGCGAAGTGACTGAGGAAGTCTGGGTCATCAAACGTCAGGGCCAGCCTGCAGAATCTGTGTTTGTTTTGGCTCACTGCCGTGCCATTGTCTTCTGTCAGTTTATCCCAGTGGTCAGGTCAGCGTTAGATAGTTTGTTCCATAGAGACCAGGCAAACGGGAGTTTTCATTAAGAAAACATCTAGATTATTTTGTTCCTAGATCATACCCAGGACACTTCCTGAGACAGTGTGTTTTATGTTAGTCAGGGATATATAAAAACTCTTATAATGACATTTGTGTAGAGTAGTGCTTGATAAAGCTCTTAAACTCATTGACATGCCCAAGGCTTTGCTTTTTTGTTTTGCTGTTGTCTTGGTGTTCTTTAATTATTTTTTGTTGTTTTGTGCAATGTCGCAGGAAAACAGAGGCAAGCTTTCATTGCCGCTATGATTCAAGGAATATGGTCTTAGATTAACCTAATGTCTGCCTGATGATTTAATTGGATTCAGTTGCATTTGTTGCGGGCTAATTGTCACGAATGATATGACTTTTTATGGAAAAATCTGAAAAATGTGGATGTTTGCTATTGAGGTTCTAGTGTTGCAATAAAGCGTGTTTTCTTTTGAAAATGCTTTTTTTTTTTTTTTCAAACAATAAAAGTCATTGGAGTCCAACGTTCTTAAAAATACCTTCTGTTGTCTTCCACAGATGAAAGAAAAGTCATACAGATTTAGAACAAATAAAATAATTTTCATTTTTGGTTGAACTATGCCTTTAAATTTTGGTCTTTGTGAATCACACAAAGCTACTTGGAATATAGTGCACAAGTCACATGGGCCATTTCATATACTTTATTTTGTAGCTTGACAGCCTGTCATCACTCAATGTCAACATAAGGAGTAGTGAGATATTCCTCAAAAATTCACATTTTGTTTGTAAAAAAGAAAGTCATACAGGTTTGGACCACCTTGAAGGCAAGTAAATAATGAATAATAGTATTCTTAAACAAAAGTGCATTGTTGACCGTAGGCGACCAGGACGCTTGTTCACAAGGAAGCGAATGTGAATACGAGTACCTTCAGCTGAAGCCACGCCATTTGCCTGGTATATTTGCCTAACGAGTCTAGTTTGTACGCCTTATAAATTCAACAGCCTGTTTAACTTTCCTTATTTGCTCATGTACAGCATTCAGCAGTTCCCACGCTTTCTCCCTGTTGAATGGAAAGTTTCCTGTCCCTAGCATTCGCTTCCCTTCTTGAGTGCACTTCACCATAAACACGCTTTAAGTCCTCTTATTGGCCCAGTGTCCGACACAACCAGTTTGTCCCTTTAAATCCAGTTAATCTGGATGACGTCTTACACCATGCACAGACACTAGTCAGTTACCTACAAGTATTTGTTTACTTAGTTAGCGTGAGCTGTTTGCTTTGAAAAGCACCTCTTGAGTGGATAGACTGCTGACACAAGCAAACACAAGCATGTGGCTTGAAATACCCTAACTACTAATTCTAAACCTGTTGAACAGGCTTTTTATTCAAAGAGATAGTAGATTAAGATAACAATTCTTGATAAACGAGGAGACCGTAGACATTATATAGACCTGAGAATATATCTCATTTAGCATCTGTGACAGGAAACAAGCTTTCTTTGATAATGTTGAAGACATAGCTGTGCCTTTGTAAGGTCGAAGCGTACTGTACTGTCACCTCCAGTGGAGAGGGTGACTGGAGCCCTCTGATTTGATATGATGGCTCCTTGACTCCGTTTCTTCTCCTTGACTTGCACACACCGTCTCCTCCTCGATGTGGTGTTAAGTTGAATGCATCTCGGCAAGCTTCTAGTGCGTTATGCCAGTGGCGTGTTTTGCAACGACTGCAGGTTAACTGTTGGATCCATCCCTGATCTGACAGGCTTTCGCTGGGTGAAACCAACCACCCAGAGAAGCTTTGTTCAGTGTGAAGTCTATTATATCTTATACTCAGAGCTCCAGCTGCTAAAATGAAAGCTTGACTTTATACTCGTAACTGGAAAATCATTTGATATATCTCAAATATGTATATGTATCCCTATATCAAGCTCCAAAGCTCCAAAATATACTTATATAAATGATATAAGTATATGATATGCATCTCTATGCACAGCCAATGATACAATACAATATCATTGTATCTAGCAGATGGCCTGTGATTTCAGATATCTGTTAGTCACACATGCATGTTATCTCACATTTGCTCATTCTGCTGATGTTGTGCCTCTATATTTGCTGACTCGCATGATTCAGGCTGTTGGTCAAACAAAGGCTGACGTTTAAGGGATGATGAAAAAATCATTGCCGCTGGTTTAGGGTTCTTTTGTTCTTTGTTTTGCCCAGCGCTCCACAATCAGCCATTGAAACCCTAAGTTAAGCAAGCAGAGCAGAAAGGAGAAGTGGAGGCTTTTCAAACATGTGTGCTGTAAATCTGCGCTGGTCTGTTGTGTCAGACAGTCTGAGTCATTGTTGTGGCAGATGTCTGTCCAGCCACCTTTGACCCCTTTGCTTGAGGCCACAGTAACTGCCCTGTCTAGTAGGGCTGGAGAGAGCCTGTTAAACGACAGGCTCTGTTTTGCATTTGAAAGTGTTGACATGTTTCAATTAAGATGCAGATGTTGTCACTCTTTTTGCCTTTGCTTTTCTGGCTTCCGGATTTAACATCGTTCACCTTTCTCAAACTGTGTAAATGTGTGGAACCTGTGTGTGTGTGTGTGTGTGCATGTCTGTAACTAGTGGAAATTCAATGTGTTCTTTTAATATGCAGCTCATTAATTCAAGTTTTTTCCATATTCATTAATGTTGATATACCATCACCACCTGGACCAGCTGGTGACAGCCGTGAGTGAGTGTCTGTGTGTGTGTGTGTGTGTGTGTGTGTGTGTGTGTGTGCAAACACTTGCAGAATGTTTGGCTGTTTTAGTCCAAACCTTAATTTGATTCTACGCCCCTCTCCCCGCCCGCTCTGGGCTCTTTTCATGTTAGTTACGTCTGAATTTGTGTACTGTTAGAGTATGTAGTGCATTGGGCAAAAAATGTGCTTCTTAACATTTAATACAAAACAAAGGATGTTTTGTAAGTATAAGTAAATATGCTACCAATTTAAAATAATTGTTTTCTATTTGAATAAATTTTAATATGTAATTTATTCCTGTGATGCAAAGCTGAATTTTCAGCATCATTGCTCCAGTCTTCGGTGTCACATAATCCTTCAGAAATCAGTCTAAAATGCTGATTTGGTGCTCAAGAAACATTTCTGATTATCGTCAGTGTTGAAAACAGGTGTGCTGCTTAGTAATTTTGTGAAAAAAAAACTATATTATATAGATCAAATATATTGATCAGTGGATGCATCCTTACTGAATAAAAGTATTAATTAAAATTGTGGATCCCAACAATTTTTTTTTTTTTCTTCACGGTTGTACTGTAATCCAGAATACTACATCCAGCATGTTTCCATTATCATGTGACCTACAATGTCAGTCATGTTGCTATTTTCTGCCATTTCTGAATATAACTCCTACTAGTTTGACTTCTACTAAAGTATGATTGTGCTGCAGTTCAAAGTCTTAGTGGAAGTAGGTGTTTTTGCCTATTGTTTATGAAGAGTTTAAGAATATTTTGACATTTTACATTCTGTATAGTAGGGAAGTAGACACATTCGTTTGTTAGTTTAAAAAGAACCCTTGAAATGGCACGAACAGTCATATTTACTATTCATAATATGACATTTAAAAAGAGGATATTTGAGAAAACTCTTGTGACATTAGCAGAAAAGGAATGTTGTGTCAAAGCGAGTTGTTACATTTTGATGAAGGATTGCTTTTTCTTTGAAATAATATACGCTGATGTATCATTCACACTAATAGCAGAAGCATGATGTTTTAAACTTTTATTTCAGGTATGCTTTTACGGTTTGGTGACACAAGCAAAATTTCACAAGCAAAAACAGGTTTATTGTCTATTGTCAATAGCAACCAAGCGAATTTCAGTTGGTCCGTTGTGAAATCTGTGTGAGTAAATCTGTGTGAGTAAAGCCTCAGTTAATTACTCTGATCAGGTGGATTCCTATTGAAATGACTGGATCTTAAGACAAAAAAGATAATTTGCTTAATGAAACCAAGAAATCAGAATTGTAATGTTTTGTGTAGTGATAACAACCTTCGGATATGACCTTCACACACTCCCAGAAGGCAGTGTCATGACTGCTATGGTTCTCCTCTGTATTCAGTGCTTTCCGAAATAAGACACTTTTGACCTCTACTGTGACTGTCTGTTCCTTCTGAGAAAATGCCCGTGTAGAAACAAGACCCTTTAGGTAGAAGTAACAAACAGGAAGACTGCAGCGACTTCTTTTTGGTGCAAAAGAAGCGGGTTCTTTCTTTATTAAAGAGCCGAGAGTGTGAGAATATCTCTACCGTACAACATCTGTTTCCTCTGAAGATAATCTCAGGCTTACATGATCCTCAAACGGACAGCTGTTTGACTGAGAGAGTACAGAAAAGACTGATTTACCGCTTTCTTCAAGTCTCTTTAGGGAAGCGTCCGGGTGAGGTGCTCTGTCATCTTTGCGTAAAACAATGCTAGGTACGCTAACACTGTTGTGCTGTGTTGAATAACTCTGGCTTTGCAAGACTGTTTTCACCTCAGTGCTATGGATTATCAACACTATGAAGCTATGCTGGAGATGTTAGCGTGTATGACTCAGATGTAATACCATGTGTACAGTAACACCTGAGGCCTGGATTTAAGTTTTCGCATCAAGCAGTTTGATGGATAATATGGGACTCAAATGTGATGCCTTGAGCTAAGCAAGTGATTTGCACAAGTAGGACCCATTCCTGGATCAACATCCTTTCTTGGACCTCAAACAACATTGCTGTCAAACAGCATTCGTTTTTTAATATAATATAATATCTTTGGCTTACATAACCCTACTTGTTTTTCCATGACTTTTATTTTGCTTAGGTAACACTTGAATGCAATTATTAGCGAATGGGAACCATTGAACACTAAGTTATCCCTAAAATCAAATGAAAATTATTGATTAATTAAGATGTTGTCTTATCATAAGCCTAAACCATAAAAGCAAAGGAGAAAGATTGGCTGATTTATACATTATTGCAGGTTTTATGATTATTTTGGATTTGGTTTTATTTTTATAATTTTAGTTTAGATTTTAGTAATTTTGCTGACTTTGTAATTAATTCGTTTTTATTGGTTTTGATCATTTTAATATTTTAATCAGTACCATTAAGGTTATCAATTATTTTAGTTTTTATTTATTTCTATTTTAGTTTTTATGCTTAAACTTTTTTTCAGTTAGTTGGCAACATCTCTTTTTTAGTATAGTTTAGTATATTTTTATATTTTAGTATATATTTAGTATAT
>SCHK01008107.1:16199-29761 GCA_004124795.1 Poropuntius huangchuchieni
TTTAGTATATTTTTAGTATTGTATCATTTTGTCATATATTATTTGCATTTTATCTGATTTTAGCTGTATTGCAACGAATGAAAATGTTTTTAATAGTTTAAGTTTTAGTTAACATAAATAACACTGATAAGAATGTTTTGCAAAAAACGTTGATCCAATAACATGTCCAACGTGTAAATCATATTAAGGCTGGACCTGGACTGGCTGTATAATTAGCAAATCGCAAGCTTGTGTCCTGAGAAGCCTTGGACATGTTAGGTGAAGCTGATTCATGCAGATAGTGGAAGTACTTTTTATATCATCTTTCATTTCCTGCAGTATTTTTATGATGTTTGTCCGATGATACCCTAACAGAGCACAACAACAACACCTCTTTCTCAAGTGCACTCTCTTAGTTTATCTACTGCACAGTTTTTCTAGTTCCTGTTTTAAACGGTGCTCTAGAGATTCATCAACTCTAACTGATGTTTATTATTCGTAGCCATAAATGTTCAGGTCAGGCTAGGACGTGCACATTTGCCTACTCGCAGCCAGCCATAAAAGATATAGTATGTGAGTGGGCGTGTCCTTCACTCTGCTCATGTTTAATTCCTCAGTTAGCCTGTGACCCCGCCCCTTCCAGCATGTGCTGTTTATTATGCCGCTGAATGAAGAACCAGCCCCAGCGTGTCCTCATTCTGTCTCCTTCATTGGAAGAGCGACCAATCAGCCTCCTCGGCTTCAAATCCGCAGATTTGCACGAGCGCTCTTTGATATGACATTGCTTAGATGGCTGGCATACTTCTCTCCTCACGGTTTGTGTGAATTCATGCAGGTGGAGAAGCAGAGCGAGTGAAAGTGGAGGGATGGATGGATAGATAGATAACACCCTGTGCTTCACTGGAGTCTTGGACTCCCTCGGAGGAGCCGGTGGATTCCAGCACTACGCTGGATTATTAATGAGTGTCTAGCTGAGAGAGAAAACCCAACCCCAAGAGCGCACACATACTGAGAAAAAGGAGGGAGTGGCTGAGAGAAACAAGCGCTGGAAACGAGATAAAGAGAAGGAATCGCAATGAAAGAGTGTATCGCAATGGGAATGAGATAAATAGAGCGATTGAATGCGCTACAAGGGCGAGGAAAGAAAGTAAAATACAAATGCATTGTGAACATGTAAAAGCGTTTAGCATGCGCTGGCTGGTCCACAACACCCAGCAGGCAGGTGAGATGGCAGCCAGTATGGAAATCAGCTCGTGATAAAACATTCTGTGTTTGTGTGTGTTTTAGGGTGTGTCATTGTGCTGGGGGGGGGGCGGTGGAGAGTAAAATGTGGCTGCGCAGTTGAATGTTGTTTACACTAGCTTCAATAAACGCTTCTGACTGCCTTTGTTAGCATGCACAAAGGAAACACGGCTACCTCATGGATGGAGCTGAAACATTTATGAGTTCTCTTTCCGTTTCCCATCATCTTCACTCATAATGTCACGCCATGTTGTTTAGATTCTTGTCATGGGTTAACACTCTCGAATTCGATCCTCTAGTCGATTTCTGTCAGGCACAATCCATCTGTGGATCACAACCTACAAGGGCTGTGAGACATGAACCTTGTTACTTAAGTCAAAAATAGCTATTTAATCAGCTTTTTTTAACAGCTAAGAACTCTTTTTAACTTGACGCTACATCTGAAAAATGCAATGCTTGTTGCAAACTGTTACAAAAAGCAGTGCAAAATGTGGTGCGAAGATTCCATTTCAGTTTTTTTTTTTCCAGTTAAAATATCTTAGCATCTTTCAAACACGATAAATTTGCTAAATGTCTTAAAGGGATAGTTCACACATAAATGAAAATTCTGTCGTTAATTACTCACCCTCATGTCGTTCCAAACCCGTAAAACATTCGTTCATCTTCGGAACACAAATTAAGATATTTTTGATGAAATCCGAGAGCTTTCTGACTGCTTAGACAGCAACACATTCAAGACCCAGAAAAGGTAGTAAAGACATCGTTAAAATAGTCCATGTGAAATCAGCGCTTCAACCGTAATATTATGAAGCTAAGAGAATACTTTTTGTGAGCAAAGAAAACAAAAATAACAACTTTATTCAACAATTTTTCTTTAAGGTGTCAGTCTTTAACGCGGAAAGACTGACACGGAAGAAAATTGTTGCTCCGTGACCAACAGTTTTTGATTCTTAAATGTTTTGTTGATCAAAAACACAGTAGTAAACACAAACACAAAAGTAAAAAGTTAAGCTATAAATGAACTACACCACAGTCAGATGACTTAAGCATTACCACCACTTCCAACAAATGTTTCCATCAATCTTCATTTAAAAGCTGCAAGTTGGAAATTTGGAGTTGGTTAGAGTGTAAACACAAGGCTGTAAAAGTAGGGTAGTTTTCATTTTGTCATGACATTTAATGTCCCTGACACCCTCTGTACCCCTATTTAGCCATTTGTTAGTGACCATTAAAGCTTAAAATTCATAAATGGGTATTACTGATGTATTTTATGTCATGGAATAAAATGTGAACATATACTGAGCTTGTGTTAACCACATGCATCAATTTAGGCATTTAAACAAAATCCATTAAAAAACAAACAAAACAAAAAAAACACTGACTTTGGGATGATGGAACCAGAACTTTGAAAATGCTAATTTCCAGGTTTTATTACTCATTCCAGCTGTGCTGTTTATTTTCTTCATGCATGTGAAACGATTATTATGCGTCTGTATTCAGGTATGCAACACTCACTTTTCACAATCTAATCAGCAACTGATGGATAAAATCAAGTCCATGCTGTATTTTTCTTGCTCAGTAGCTGTTCCACCCTAAAACAAGCATGCCACAGTATGGTAGTAAAGTGGGTTGGAACTTCTCTTCCTTACATAAAGGAAACATATCTAGAAAAATGAGTTGTTGGTATAGAGGATTATCACTGCAGGATCATCCCTGAAAAAGTGTGGAGAAAATGACACAAAGCGCTTAAACCAGAAGAGCCTGACCTGTGGAAACGAATGTAGGACTGAATCCTTCTTGGCAGCTTCAAACCAGATGTACATAAACCACTCTGAGTCAGCTTGATGTTTGGGGTCTTTCAGAGAGTAACAGCCGAGAGCTATTTATCAGCGTTTCCTTAAAGTACCTCATTGTTAGTCATCAGTTAGACGGTCGCCATTGTCCCACTTGCGTTAGCTAGAAAGGGCCAATAAACTTTTCAATCTTAAACATCTTTGTCAGGCAAGGGGTCTTGCGTGTTACGTCCCCCTAATTGTTTGCAAGGCAGTTTTGCTGAACATTTCTTCAGGGCTATAGCTCACTCGCTGACACGTCATAGATTGCTTGTGTTATCGTCTCTGTGTTCTCTGGTTGGTTAGTTAAATATGATCTAGTTTCTCTGTAATGTTTGGCCACAATTTCAGTCGTTGCTAAGAACATGAGTTCGAAACAAGCTATTGTTTTTTGCAGATCTGTTATTTTATACGCTTTGCACACTTGCCTGTCTGTTTAATGTCAACATGAAATGACATTTGGAACCAATTTTACTTCCGCGATGTTTCAGATTTCTTAGTGAAACAGGATAAATAGGAACACACATTAAGGGAAGTAGAAGGGTGACTTTATCTCACTGCCTAATAAAGCTACATGTTAATCCTCTAGGCCAGGGGTTTTCAAGCTGGGATCTGCAAGAGGGTTCTTGAGGGTTTGTGGGAAATTGGAAGCAAAACAGTTTTTCAAAATGTGTTTTGTTATAGTGAACTGCACCTGAAGCAATCATGTAACCTGTTCAGTCATGTAACCTGTAAACTTTTCTATCTATGTCCCATGTAACCTTTCTCATTTATTCATCCTCTTTTTGTTCTTCTCTGCTCCTCCTATCCGTTTAGCCGTTCCTGACAGTGACAGTGCTCCCGCAAAGGTGGTCACACCGGTTTAACAGCGGGGACAGGTGGCATGAATGGATTCACACGTTGCTTAGCCCAGGAAGATTAAGAGAAGGAGATAACGTTACAAATTCCTCATCTTGCAGTCACATTATAAAGCATCACTTTAGCTCCACCTTTGAGACGCACTGTCTCCAGATAAGTCAGTGAATTTGCATATTTTGCATATTGAATGAATATCCCACATTTCTGCCACAATACCATGTGTTAGTGTTACTACAGTAAATCCATGGTAACTGATGACTATTTGTAGACTCAGCCCTTCCTCAAAGCATATCCACTCCCACAAACCCATACCCCATATGTGGTGATTGTGTATCAACATGACTAAACTATCGCTGCTACTACTAGTACAACTGATAATAATAATTACTACTATTATTACTATTAGTAATAATACTTTATGGCTGATACATTTTATAAGCCATTGGCAATTGGCAGGTGTAGCTAAATGTTAGTTTTAGGTCCTGATGATGATGATGATGATCTTCATTTTAAAACATTAAACCATTAGCACTTTTTTGATAATGGCTAGATTAAGCATTTCTCATGACAAGTTCTCGAAGCTGGTTGGCGCATGTTGTGTTCTCAAATGCACATTATACAGTAAGTAACTTAAACTCAGGAGTTTGTGCAGAGCAGCATTTGCTGCAGACTGAGGGGCTCTGAGACACAGAAAACAAAGGATTATGAGCTTCTCGCATGTAAAAGAACACAATGTTGTGCTTCATTTTAAAACATGCAGCACATATTTAGCCTTTATGATATATGCCATATCATGATTTAAGTTTTGTTTTATTAAGCATGCAGCCATAATGCCTATCCTAAATTCAGATTATGAACACACAGGATGACTATTTGATGTAATCAAATGTGTACTGAAGCATTAGAGCGAGAGGAGAACAAATAGAAAGGAATGGAACCTAAAAGGTGAAATACAAAGAGAAAAGGAAAGAAAGGCGGAATCCAAACAGACAGAGGAAGAGAAAGAGCGTTCAAGGCACTTTTGTAAACAGCCACCTTCAGGCACTCAGACACATTGTTCTGATAAAGCTCAACTGTGACGCATAGAGCGTGCGTGTGTGTATGTATGTGTGTGACCATTTTTAAACTACGTGCCAAACCTGGAGATCCTTATGCAGGCTTGCTAGCATTAGCCCTGGAGGCTGATAACATCTGGAGTGGCTCAAATCACCAGCGTCCTCCCCCCACTTCAGACTGCAGCAGTGGAATTCCTCCCCCTGCCATGGGGGGAACGTTTAACATCTAATACCACTCGGGAATCACAGCAAAGCGGAGCATGATAGCAAACCCCATTTCAGCTCCAGAGAGTCCCTTTTGAAGTGGAAATTGTGTCCCTAGGAGTCACACGCCACCATAGAGCGGTCAAATGAAGTCAATGACCATTTCCCCATCCTCCATGGTACTGTCATTTCTGGGTCCTTTTGAAGTGACTAATGATTTTCGGCCTACAAATAACGGCATGAGAACATGAAAGATGCCATCTTCACACAAAGCTTTTATAGGGCAGCAGACTGCCACTAAAATGGTCACAAATGGTTGTATTCAAAATGTAATGTTTTTAGGACTTTGATTTTCGTTGCTGACCACCATTTTTCATTTTTATAAGCTATAATGTCAGATTCGTGATCGATTATGAGCCAGTCTCAAAGTTGTTTGAAGTTATTTGTTGTTTGAGTTATTTTTTTCACCAAGCTATTATTAGGTAATTATTTGTCTATATTATATTATATTATATTATATTATATTATTACAAATTTAAAGAACAGTTTTATATATTAATATCTTTTAAAATGTAATTTATTTCTGTGATGGCAAAGCAAAATTTTCAGTATACAAGTGTCACATGATCCGTCAGAAATCATTGTAATGCATTATGGTGCTCAGGAGACATTTTATTATTATTATCAATGTTAAACAGTTGCTCTGCTTTGTTGTTTATGTGGAAACCATGACTTTTTGGACGAATAGAAAGTTCAAAAGAACTTTACTTTAAATGTCTTTACTGGCACTTTTGATCAATTTAACACACCTAATTTAATACAGCAACAAAGGGTCAAAAGAAAGAGATCAATTTCTTATTTACTGTGTGTGTGTGTGTGTATATAATTTTTTTTTTTTTGGAAGAAATGTATCTCTTTCTTTAGACCCCATGTCGTTTCTCTATTGTAGATGTTTCAACATTATGCTCTTAAAGGCCTTTTGCTGCCCAGAGTCCTCTTTCCAGCAGCGCTTTACTGAAGACTTCTTTCAACTGAATGTTAAATAACTATGGGCTGACATCCTCCTCTGCAGAAACGCAGAGAAATAGTCTTATGAATTGTGTGAAAAGAGAGAGAGAGGTGTTTGATCTGATGTCTGATGTTCCTGAGACGTGACAACCTCTCCTTTCCCTAAGACCCTTTATTTCTGTAGGGAAGGGAAGAGAAATGTCATTTTTTTCATAGCTTTCTCTGTCTTGTTCTCTCTCACTTTCTCTCCCAGTTGGAGAGATTTGTCCTTGTGAGGGCACAACGCTCTCCACTGTTTCAGCACACTGTGCTGGCTAAAAATACCCTCCACCCCCTTGGCTCAGCATCCACTGCCCAGTGTGGGCCAGAGAAAAGAACGAGGAAGGGAGACCAAAAGGCGCTGAGGGTGGGTGAGAGATAAGAAGAGGGGTTCGAGTGAACTCCAGCTCTTTCTTTTCAGTTCCTGCTGAGATTCTTCCACCCCCAGGTATGACGGCGAATGCGGGGCTATTTTCAGGGGAGATTTGTCATACTGAGAACCTTAAACACTACCAATGCACGATGTGGGCGTTAGGCAGTAACTCCAGTCTAACATTGTGTGCTAGCCAGGTGTGACACAGCAGCTTTCTAGCCTTGAGTAACCATTCTGCCCACACTCAATATGAAAATCATGTGTGAAGGGAGAGAGCTTGTCATCTGAGCCAGTCAAATTTGGCGTTTAGGATTTCTCTGTGAACGAGCACCTGGTGTGATGTAACAGAATGAGATACTGAACCACCAACAAAATGTCATGTCGCTGTTTAGAATAAGATATCATTACTATAATAATAATAATAATAATAATAATTTCATCCATAAACCTTTTTAAATATTGAATTTTGAGTAGATGTAGACCAATAATTGGTTTTATGTTCACAGGCAAAACAAAGATAATAATGAATTTAAAGGGGTCATATGATGTTGCTAAAAAGAACATTATTTTGTGTATTTGGTGTAATGCAATGTGTTTATGCGGTTTAAGGTTCAAAAACACATTATTTTCCACATACTGTACATTTAATGTTGCTCCTCTAAGCCCCTGACTTTCTGAAACGGTTCGATTTTTACAAAGTTCATCGATGTAAAACACTGAGGTGTGCTCTGATTGGCCAGCGATCCAGTGCGTTGTGATTGGCCGAATACCTCAAGCGTCTGAAATTAGGCATTTGTTGCATCCAGTGGGAACAAAATTACTGATTCTAATGATTTATACTGTCTTTTTACACATTGTGTTGCATCACGCTGCATAAACATAACACCATGTCTGCAAAAACAAGCACTACTCCACACTGTTCAAAACGCGCGTTTGAATAGTAAGTTGCAGATTCTTTAAATAATAAAACGTACTTACAGGCTGTGAGTCAGAAGCGCCAGATTGTCCTTGCAAAGATGGAATTGCCTCACTTTATAGAAACAGTCTTTGTGTGTAGACGGCATTGTGGGCTACTCCCAGGTTCAGGAAACAGTCCTCTGTAAAATGTAAAATGCACATGTGTTGTAAATACAACTTAACCACTGATTACTAGTTGTGTCCTCTTTTGGAAGCCCAAATAAAGTAGTTTCAATTTCAAAACGAAGCACAGCATCTCCAGTAGCAACAATACTACAGTGAGAGTAATAGTCTCGCCGCCTTTCTTTGCGTAAACATTTGCACAGTGTTACGCAAATCTTCCCACACAGTGATGTAGACATGTGGGGGCGTGTTTAAACGAGGCATTGTAGGAAGGCGTGGTCAAGTCTTAACTTTTATAAAGAATATCTCTTTGGGTTTGAGACTTTAGTCTCTGCAACTTTAAGGATCTTATCGATACACTAACAGCTCGTAACACTCCAAAGAGAAAGTAAAACTTGAAATCGCATCATATGACCCCTTTAACGGCTTAAGTCATTCACTGAAATAACATCTGGCTCACTTACTGATTCTACTTCCATTAGCTTGTCCTAGCAACAAAAGACATACAGTAGTTTAAGGGAGCCGCTATGCTAATGATAAACCCTTTTACTCTTTTACGAGTGAGCATTTCGAGGCTAAATGTCCTTCAAGGTCAAAATTGATGAATCAGAGAATCAGTGGACTGGAGGAGTGACGCCTTCTAATGGACATGCTAATGAGTCCTTAATTGAGTTGTGGAGAGATGTCTCAGTTGCACCTCTCACCACAAATGAAGACATCTCAGGAGAGCGCTCATGCAGTCGGTTTCTCAGAGGAATTCCTCCCAGAGATCATCTGTGGGACAAATCCGGTTGCAAGTTAACTAAGGTGAATCAAGGCATTAGTTTTAATTAAATGAAGGCCACATGACTGTCATCATATGCAGACAATGATGTTGTCAAGAAAGTCAAGGAACTGGATTTCAAGAAAGATGAAAACTAAATGGAAAAGACCCACTCTGTTGATCATTTTAATTGTGAAATGTAAGTTAATTCATATTTATGTTGACCTTGACTTTTTATTATAAGTATACAACATGAGTTAAATGGCATTTTCATCAAATACAAAAACTATTACTTGGTGAAAACCAATTGAAAAAGTGTCTGATTTGTGTGTAAAGTGTTATTTGGAGGAGTAAACTCGGCACAGAGCTTTAGGTGTGTCATCTTCAGGTTATTCAGGTCTTTTCAAATCATGTCTTGTCTGTATTTTTATCACATGATTCATTTCCCCCCTAGATTGGTTGCAAAAGCCCTGTTTTTTTCTAGAATTTCATCACAATATATTTAGTTCGTAGTCATTTCCCGAATCAGAAGATGTGCACAGGTAGTTGCTCATGTTTCCAGTCTTTCTTGTATTGCGTTAAATGTTCCTGCGTTTCTTTCCTACTATTATGAGATGAATGGATTCATATGACTCACTAACATAAGCTCAAATATCAACAGATGTGTAGTTGTGCATACCAAAGTGTTGAACCTTCATAACTAGTAGCCTCAAGTCTTAATTTTCCTTGGCTTCTTGTTTAAATAGATTATGTGATTGATTGATATGTATTTTGCTTGATTCAATGGGTCAAGCACTTAGTATGTGAGAGCAAACAAGCTTTTCACGTCTACACACACCTGGAGGAGACCGAAGGATCTAGTTTCAGAGAAGATTTGGAGAGCGACCCTGACAATGGCTCATTTCAGGTTCGGTGAAGGGACTCGAGACAGAATATCACCATGTTCCTTGCCAAGAGCGCTGGGTGACTGAGTTGTTATGAAGTTAGTGATGGATTTGCGGTTTCGTATTACCTCTATGTGTCATCGCTGTTTGTTATGATCCTTGCGGTGAAGATCCTGCCTTCTCGACACGTCATGACATGATATTTATCGACTGTCTTTTTCTAGCGTGGAACTATAGCCGGAATGTTGTGGGAAAATTCATTTTGCATTGAATTATGGTTAGGTTTTCTGCTCGTAGTATCATTCAGATGGTTTCTTCCTGTCTAAGAAGCCGATTCCTGACCAGAATGAGCAACGAAGTTAGTTAAAAGTCTAGTTTGCCCAACAATCAGATCAAGATCACACTGTCCTCCTTACTTCCATCTCAGTGTGACCTTTGACCTTCTCTTTGCACATACAAGAGCTCCGAGGCTGACCTACATTGTCATTCAGGGCTGGGTGTGAAATTGCAATTTTCCGCCTGGTTGATGCAGTAATGAGAAATTGATGTAATGAGACAGCATTTAGAAGGAGGAGTTTACAAGAGAGCCCTTTTCCAAATGCCACACTTTCAGCATCTGTTGTCTCCTACAGGCCTCCGAGCTGAAGTTTTTTATCTTCAAGAACACTTTGAAGAACCTAAGCCATGCTGTTCCCTTTGAAAGTACTATCCAGCACCGTTTCTGAAGCAGTGCCTCTGTTTAATACAACTCTAATGCCTTTTTCTTGGTAATGCAGCTAACAGCAGCAACCTTAGTGCCATTACCTGGACACCAATTGGTTCTTTGGTAGTTTATCATTTACGGTAATTAACTTTGTTCCATTTCTCCTATTTTCCTGCTAAATTAGGGGGCATGTTTTATGTGTGTAATATTCAGAACTCCACAGCTCTCTGACAGTATAATAACAGCTTCTCTCAAATGTGTTAATGTGACTCTACTCTACAACTGCAGTGTTTTGTAGACTGAAATTTTAGTGCAGTTTTTTTAAAGTTCGTAAGTTAAAGCTTGTTATGGCACAGATGGATGTAAAGCACAATTTTGTTTGTCCTACCGAGCTGATGATCTGAAAGATCTGGATTAAATGTCTCGGGGTGTTCCGGCCCGGCGGGTGTCGTTTTGAGTCCCCCTTATCCCTGAAAGGATGACAGGTTTGTGAGAGAGTATAATGCGTTTTGGTTCAACACAGGAACTGGAAATAAGTTGCCATCTATTCATGTTTGCTAATAAAACCAAGAAGCGTTTCACAAAAGATTATTATACAGATACATAATGGTTTCCCAGTTTCAGCTTTTAACTGTCTGTTTTAAATGTGGCAGTAATAATTCAGATGTAAATGATCATCATTATGATTTACCTGCTACTTCTTTTTGCATTTATAGTTGACAGGCTAATCATTTTGGATTAAGTAATTGAATTAAAATGCTAATTGTACAGTTCCATTAAGTTTTAATCCTTGACATTTTAATGAGTCAGAAAAACATAACAGAAACTTTATTTATTTAATCTGTAATGTGTAATTATTTTTATTTCCATTACATTTATAATTTTATCATTATTATTCTAAAATAGCCAAATATGTTACGTTTTATTTAGGCCTATGTGTTTTTCATCTGTAATGTGAAGTTGTATTTTTTTTTTGTACTTTTATCATTAGTCTAAAATATCTGGATATTTTTAATTTTAATTATTTCATAATTTATTTTTAATTTTATTGATCTGTAATGCATAGTTTTTTATTTTGATTACTTCTGTCATTCTTATCTCTATTTATTTATTTGCTTATTTAATCTGTAATGTAATGAATTTTATTTTTATTACTTTTATCATTATTATTCTAAAATAGCTGATGGTTACATGCTTTTATTTATTTTGTCTGTAATTTGTGTAGTTTTTTATTTTGATTATTTAATTTCATTATCATTTGCATATAACTGAGTAAACTCACCATTCAGGTTGATGCCGTTATTAATGAGATTAGTAGTTTATTGATCGCATAATGTTTTGTAAATCCAGTATTACAGCACCACAATAGTCAGTCTACATTAGCTCTTTTTGTTTGGTCTCTATACAGTAGGGCCTGATCTGCACAGATCTTCCACTGGACCCCTCTCTTACCCTCCTTGCTCTGGGTGTTAAAGTCAGTAAAGCAACAAGCCTGAAATCACAGCAGGTGCCCTGAAAGACAAAGCAGATCAGGATGTTTTTAAAAGCGGTCTGCGATGCCATGATGTAGCCAGGGAAGTGTGTGTGTTTGTGTATGCCTGTAGAGGCCTAGTGGGCAGCACTAGCACTAATGCTGTTTTTGTTGTGATAAATGTGTTTAGCTCTAGGGACAGTGGCCAGTGAATTTGTCACTGCCGTTTTGTTGTTAGGAATAAGATTACATGTTGACCTTGTGAGGAAATTACAGGTTCTGTAATTGAGTATTGTACATGACAAAATACAGTATGTCCCTTAGTTCAGTGATTCAAACCTGATAGGACTCGTAATACGTTTTTCATCTTAATATCTGACAGGGCCTCTTTTTTGACTTCTGTGTCAAAACTAGTTTTGATATATTTGATCACGTATTAGAGAGGCCTTGTTCTTGTAGTTTTCATAAAAAGTTCATATTTGACTTTGTTTCTATCAAGTTTCCGTCAAATTCGAGGCAGCTGTTTGAGCATGTCAAATTTACCCTCGGCCTCACACGTCCTACAAACGATAGATAGACTGGTGCTACATCTTTCCGTCCTTTCCTCCCCTACTTCCCAACATGCTGTAATCAAGATTTATCAGCTCCGAGGCAGATGGTTTTCCAGGATGCCAGCCGCAGCCCCCCTCCCGACCCTTGTGCTGGATCCTGAGCCCTGGGCCCAAGTGTTTGTCTAGACTTGAGTTATCCGCCTCATCTAGGAACCTCCCCTCCCCATTCTCCTCCATCCCTGCATGTCCCAGAGGAATTAGGGTCATCCATCCTCAAGTACCCCTATGCTGCTAAAAGTAGCTCAACACATGGCGGAGCTTTTCACAGAACTGCATCCAGTTCCTCAAGATCCTCAAAAATCCATGACTTTTTATACGTTTGATAAAGGCGGTGGAATCTCAAGCCAGCATAATGTCAGACTCCTCAAGGGTTCCTGAGTGCTTTCGAAGAAAAAAAAAAAAAACTCTTTTTCATACAATGAAAGTCTGGAGTAATGAGATGAAGCCGTTTTTAATTTAAACCACAAGACTTGAAAAGAATAGAAGGGCAGGCATGACGCGCATTCTCGTTATCAGCTGGCTCGTGAATTGGCCGTAGCAAGTGGCGGGACACGTGTCCCTCTCTTTGTGTAGCCGGAGCCTGAATTGGCGCCTTGGATGGGACCTATTCATGGCTGGACATAAGGCCGTCTTTGAGAGCGGTGGCTTGCTGGCCCTCATTATCCTCATTGTTGCATTCCATTACACCTCATTTTTTTGCCCCACTTCAACAGGGACTTTGGACAAAGCCCACAGTGTGAAAGGGAGCAGTCGAACCGAAAACCGCACAACTTCGAAGCTGAGGGAATTGTTAACACCTCAGTCTTTATCTCCCTGCTATCACATTAAAAGTATCTGATATTAGAATATTACATTAGGAAGATGTGATATAATCCAGTCTGTGTTCCTCTCTGTTTGAAATGCTGTGTAGGTAAGAAGTCAGCTATTGTGAGTCATAGTGTGTACGTGACGGATTGTCTTGTGCTTAGAAAGTTGTGTATATGGCTTGTCTTGGATTGTGGGAAGGGTCACACACTATGAGGCTGTTGTAGATGCCTTCAGACATCCATAATGTAATCGGTTTTTCTATTTGCTGTTTCTGAATTCAATTTCAGTTTAATTTAAATGTATAAATTTGAAGTGCCATGATTGTTTTGCATAATGTACTGACTGAATGCACACATAAATTACATGAATTATGTATTTGTGTGTGCGTGTGTGTGTGTATATAAAAAATTATCATATAAAATCTGTAAGAAAATAGTTGCATTTTAAAAATCATTCTCCTTTAGGTTGTATTAATTTGTTCTTATATAATAAAAGCTAATGACTTGAATAATAAAAACGAATAAAGTGCCACTAGCGATATGAGTATCAATTTAAGTTCACATTTGTAAGGGGGCGTGATTGTTTTGTATAATGTACTGCCTGAATACACACAAAAAATGTATTACATGAATTACGTGTGTGTGTGTGTGTGT
>SCHK01008144.1:0-13043 GCA_004124795.1 Poropuntius huangchuchieni
TTGTCTCTCAAAAGAAAGAGTCAACTCTGAATCATTGAAATATGTTGTTTTTAAAAAAAATTCTTTAGCCGTTTCATGTTGACGTCAAAATGAAACATTAGCATATTGCCTGCCCACTTGTTACCACTAGGTGCAGCTTTTGGAGCATATGTTTTGGAGGGTTAAAAATAGCTGTTTCCCCGGTAACGGCTGTAAACAAATCCATGCATTTCTTATGAATTTCTAATATACATGCATTTCTTATATTAGGCTAATAATGTTAATCAAACAACAAAAGAAACTTCTGTAACTTTTTTCATAAGCACAGTAAAATACTTTTTGTTTAGGTAATTTGTATCGTTGTATCTAATGCTCTTTCTGAGGGCTAAGCCTCCTAAAGAAATCCTAGAACCGCCCCTGATGTTGCAGATGAATTGCTAATACAAATCATTATGACTCTGACATGTCAGAAAGAAATGGCTCTTGTTTCACCGAGTCTGTGAACTGTTATCACAAATCATTGTGAGAGAGAGAGTATGTCCAAATGATCCACTCTGACCATCTTGAGAACTGCATTTCAGTCTGATTCAGTGAACTGTATTTAATCTGGTCATTAAATTGAGTAACATGGTTCAATCTGTTCATTAAAATATATGATTTAAAAGAACAAATTGTTTAAGATAGTTTCATAACAATATGGAAGTAAAACCATTTGCAAACACATCAGTCTTTTCATATTTTGCATAAAGAGTAAAAGCATGTACCAAATGAATGTATCAATAAAGTGTTTAATGTCAGGAATCAGGCTGGATTCAGATGCGTGTACAACTGAGGTTTTATTGAACAGAATAATCAGAAATAGGGTAGAACACTTTAGCGGACAGTTCATGCGAACATAGACTTTCCTATTACCCGGATGGATGGGTGACATTGGCTGGCAGAAGCCGCGACTGCGGCAGTGGAGATGAAGCCGGCAAGGAAACGCCGATCTGAGTGGGAGGCAGAGTAATCCGTTACAGAGTCTGCCGAGATCCAGGGATGGTGGATGCTGAGAACAGCCCCCGGGTACCAGAGTGCACAGAAGGGTGCAGGAAAACAAACTTGCAGCTACGAGCACTGGAGCCTGAACAAGACAAGACAAGACAGGTAAACATTAACAACCTATAGGACAGACAGACAGCAAAACACGGGGAGCTATAAAGGGGAAGATAATGAGATGAACAAGAACCCTGTGTGATAGAAGATGAGCTAATGAGCAAGGAAACAAGGGGAGGAGACACAACCATGCGGACAACGGTCATGTGGCGAGCTGTCAAAACAAAGCCATGCACACAACACAACACAACACAACACACGAACGCAGAGACAGCAAAGATACAGGTGATCAGACCTGAGACCTGAAGTACCCCCACTAGGCTCCCCAGGAGAAGGCTCACCTCGTTGCTGACAAAAGTCCTCGATCAACGAACAGCATCTCCTCTGGACCACAGTCCTCCCAGTCCACAAGATACTGAAAGTCTCTGTCACGGCTCATCGAGTAATCTCCTAACTGTGTAGGTAGGGGAGTCATCCACAAGACGAGGAGGCGGGGGGCAAGATGATTGTCGGCAGGGTTGAGGGGAGAGGAAAACACAGGTTTAACCCTAGAGACATGAAACACAGGGTGAACCCGACCAAGAGCAGGAGGGAGCTTGAGCCTGACAGCCACTGGATTAACCACCTTGGTGACGCGGTATGGCCCAATGAATCTGGGTGCCAGCTTACGAGAAGGTGTCCAGAGAGGCAGATCCTTGGTAGAAAGCCATACCCGTTAGCCACACACATAGGTTGGAGGAGAGGACCGGTGGCGATCAGCTGCTGCTTTGGCTCGTCCTGAGGTTCGGACCAAAACCCCTCTGACTCTATCCTGCGACAGCCGTGCTGAATGAAAGCCAGGGCAGACGGAACTGCAGCATCGAGTTCCTGTGATGGAAACAGAGGCGGTTTATAACCCACAGAACACTCAAAAGGGGACATACCTGAAGCCGCCACCGGAAGGGAGTTGTGGGCGTACTTGATCCAAGAGAGCTGTTGGCACCAGGAACTCGGATTATTGGATGTCAGACAGCGAAGCATTTTTTCGAGATCCTGGTTGGCTCGCTTGCACTGCCCAGTGGTCCAAGGATGTGATCCACCATCAGCTGGGCGGTATCCCGGGTGGAGGGTAATTTGGACAGGGGAATGAATTGAACTCCTTTGGAAAAGCGATCCACCACAGTAAGAATCACAGTGTTATCCTTCGAGGGGGGAAGCCCAGAGACAAAATCAAGGGCGATGTGTGACCATGGACGGGAAGGAATGGGAAGAGGACGTAGCAGACCATCAGGAAGGTGATTCACAGGCTTACATTGGGCGCAAATGGGGCAGGCCAACACAAACTGTCTAACATCCGTAGCCAGTGTGGGCCACCAGAAACGCTGACGGATGGCAAACAACATTCCCCGATTCCCTGGAAGGCAGACTAGCCTGGACGCAAGACCCCACTGAAGGACTTCAGGGCGCAGCACAGCCAGCACAAATAACCTTCCTGCCGGACACTCCCCAGGCACTTGGACCACTTGACCGGCCTCCTCTACTCACCACTCGAGACCCCAGGAGAGAGCCCCAACCACCATCCCTTCAGGGAGGATGGCTTCAGCCGTAAGCTCCCCCTCTGGAGCCCTGAACAGATGCAAAAGAGAGCGTCGGCTTTACATTTTTTAAGTTGAACCAGCCAAAGAAGAGCGAATGAATATACTCAAGATTCTTGTGATCCATCCAAACTAAAAAGGGCTGTACTGACCCCTCCAACCAGTGATGCCACTCGCCCAATGCCAATCTCACCGCCAACAGTTCTCTATTGTCAATGTCGTAGTTACGTTCTGCAGGGCTGAGGCGGCGAGAGAAGAATGCACATGGGTGCACCCTCCCGTCGTGGGGAGAACGCTGAGATAGAACTGCGCTAACCCCGATGTCCGATGCATCAACCTCGACAATAAACTGGGACTCAGGATCTGGAACCAACAGAACAGGTGCAGAGACAAAACGGGACATTAAGGTATCAAAGGCTACCTGAGTATCCTGGTTCCACCTGAAGGACACCTTGGTGGAGGTTACGCAGTGAGCGGTGCAGCTATCTGACCAAAATTCGTTATGTACTGCCGATAGAAGTTGGTGAAACCCAGGAAACGCTGCAGAGCTTTACGGGAGTTGGGGACAGGCCACTTAGTGACAGCTTCTATCTTAGCATGGTCTGGTCTGATCCCCCTGGAAGAGGTAATGTGGCCAAGGAACGTAACACACTCGGCGTGGAATTCGCACTTCTCCGCTTTGACAAACAATCGGTTTTCTAATAGACACTGGAGGACCCGTCTAATGTGCTGGGTGTGTAATTGGAGAGAGGGGGAGAAAATAAGAATATCATCCAAATACACAAAGACAAATTGATTAATCATGTCACCCAGAGTGCTATAGACGAGACCCTGGAAAATGGCCAGAGCATTGGTAAGACCAAACGGAAGAACCAGATACTCGTAGTGTCCCGAAGGTGTTGAATGCCATCTTCCACTCATCCCCCTCCCGAAAGCGTCCCAGATAGTAGGTGTTGTGGAGGTCTAATTTGGTGGATGCCTGAGCTCCCTGCAGCAAGTCAAAAGCAGAACACATTAAAGGTAGGGGGTACCTGTTCTTTACCGTAATTTCATTCAAACCTCTGTAATCAATACAAGGATGCAGGGAGCCATCTTTTTTCTGAACGAAGAAAAACCCCACACCGGCGGGAAAGGAGGAATGGCGAATGAGCCCAGCCTGTAGTGATTCTCGTATATACTTGTCCATGGCCTCTCTTTCAGGACTGGAAAGGGAATACAGACTACCTTTAGGTGGAGAAGTACCTGGGACTCCATGGTACTAAGATCCATGGCACAGTCGTAGGAACCATGCGGAGGAAGCGAGGTGGCCCGGGACCTACTAAAGACTGCATGATGATCGAAGTACTCCACGGGGACGCAGGTCAGGTCAGGAGGATCTACATGCGAAACACAAGACACAGAGACATGAGAAAAGACAGCACCTAAACATGACACATGACATGACTGGCTCCAGGCTAAAATAGAGTTATTGACCCAGTCAACGTGCGGGTTGTGCTGTAGCAGCCACGGATGTCCTAAAATGAATGGAGCCTTAGAGAAGTCAATAATTAACAATTCAATATCCTCACAATAGTTACCAGAAAATGAAAGGATAACACAAGGTGTGACATGAGTAATGGTGGTAGGGGGACTGCCCGCTAGCGACCACCGTAATGGGCTCAGCGAAGAGGATGGTCAGGATGTTACACTTGTGAACCGTGGCTGAATCCAGGAAATTTTTCCTCAGCTCCCGAACTCCATCCTGATGTTCTGACTAGCATGGATAATTAAAGCTGAAGTGTGTATTTTCTGTTGTCAATAGTGTTACACAAGTATCAGAATTGCAAAACTATTGCAAAAATAATGACTGTTTGCCATTGGACAGATTTTCAGATAGTCCCACCCCCAAAGTCATTGGTTTAGCCAGTGTTGCTGTGTCGGGATGCTCAAACAAACAGAGCAATGTTTGCTACACCGCAGAGACACAGTGTTACACTTTTTGAGGGGGAAAATAACTTACAAATGGCTTACTTTTAGCTGTCTCTGCTTATTAAGCTGAGATAGGAGAAAATATTGTAACATCAAAAAATTGCACACCTCGGCTTTATCATAGGAGGCATGTGGAGTCAGACTTAATCTAGAAAAGCATCCTGAAAAACTGAAATTTTTTTTGAAACGCTAGCTGTGCTTACCAGTGAAAATAGCTATACATCATGTAGAAAGTCTTTTTTCGACCAAGTTTTCAGCGATGCAGAACATGATCAGATGTGTCTGAGAGGTGAAAAATGTTTTCCAACAGCCTTCCATGTGTTTATAGGGGGTAATGTAGAGGCAGTGAGTTATTTTTTTTAGACTTTAGTAACAGTTTAATGACAGTAATAATAGAGCCATCATGTCAATGACCTAGAGCCCTCCGTCTGTCTTCCAAACTCTCTCTGTTTCTCTCTCATACTCTCTCACCATCTGTCTTACTTCCTCTCTTTTGATCTTTCCCAGTCGTTCTGTTTTATTTCTTCATACAAGTATGTGTGTGTGAATTTTAGCATGCATAATTGTGTACATCATATGGATGAAAAAAATCTCATACCTGGATAGAGGTGAATATGAACATTTCAGACGTGTGTTTCTATTTGAGGTGATACAGATACAGCCGATACAGAATGGATTAATCCTGATATGTTTTTTTGTTTGTTTGTTTGTTTTTTAATTACCAATTATGTTTAGGGGTCAATAAAATAATTTAATATTTTTGAAAGGAATATATATTGCTCTTATGCTCACAAAGGCTGCATTAATAAATAATTATTTTGGAAAAATTATTACAATTTAAAATATCTGTTTTCCATTTTAATATATTATAAAATATAAATTTCAGCAGCCATTACTCCAGTCTTCAGTGTCTCATAACCCTTCAGAAATCATTCTAACTGAATCTTACCTACATTTCCTGTTTTTTTTTTTTATTTCTTACTTCTTCTTATTATAATAATGAAAACAATTGTGCTGCTTATAATTTATGTGGAAACAGTGATACAGTTCAAAAAAACATTATTTATTTGAAATAGAAATCTTTTGTGACATTATAAACATCCTTACTGTCTCTTTTTAGCTATTTAATCCATTCTTGCTGAAATGTAAAAAATAAAATAAAATAAACATACTGACCAAAAACTTTTGAACTGTAGTGTTTATTGTGAGCAAAATTAATATGAATTTCATAATGTCATAACATTTAATTTGACCATCTTACAATGACCGCAGCACCCGAGTTGCATGAACTACACAAGTTTGTGTCAAATCTGACGACTGTGTGTTCCAGTATAATTTGTGAACGATCCAAAGAGCATCTTGAAAGAGCATCGATGAATGCAAAAACTGATCAGTCACATATTCAATACCGCAAACCTACTTTGATTAGAAATCTAAAACTAATGCAGAATCTTAAATATTTCCCATTCATTTTACATCAGAATCTTTTATTGTTTCATTGTAACTCCCTAAACCTTCTTTATGATTTATGTCCATTTTGAATCTCAGATATTCAATGTACACTCAGATTTATGGACCTGACTGTATGCATTTATAGAAGAAGAAGAATATCGTATAGGGTGATGTCTGAGAGAGCTACAGAAGGGACGGAAGAGATCTGCCGCAGTAAAAATCCACGTGTACCCCTGTCCTCCTGCTGTGCTTGGCCCACAGTACTTGTTTCTGTTCATTCTAGAATATTTATGAGGGTATTGTGTAGTGTCAACCAAGCAGGTTTTTTTTTTCTCAGACGTCTCTTGAAGTATTTCCTACATGTGCTGCTGTGCTCTGTGGGGTTGTTACCCTGAAGCTGAATAATATCTGAAGCTCATGAGCCTTTTACACTGTAGAAACAGAGGCTTTGCTCTGCGGGAAAGAACACAGTCGCTTCTACCATCGCTGAGGATGTTCAAATCGCACACGCCACAGTCGGCAGCAGTGCTTTAATGAGAGAAAAGATGAGGCCTAAAAATACTCAGTGTTTTAAATCTAGGTCATAAGTTATTGGCAATTAAGTCACATGTTCAAAACATTGCCTTTCTGCTTTTCTGCGCTGACTTGTGGAATATTGAGTGTTTAATGTGTGTGTATTTGTGTGTTGTGTTCTGCTGTTTTTACAGGAGCATGGATGGATCTGTCGCCAGCACAGAGGAGATCTTGCCTCCCACCATTCAGAAACTGATGAAGGGATACAACAAGTACCTTAGGCCATTCTTTGGCAGTATGACGATCAAAGCTTTTACATTTACACAAACTATTATCTTGCATAAGTGGATTTTTATCTTCTCTTAAAGTCCTATCATCATCAACAACTGCAATTAAAACAAATTTAAACTCAGTGGAAACGCTCCGGGCTTGAGTTGATGCAGTCCACTCTTGTAACGCATGTAAATTAAGAACCTTTTTTGCTGTCTTTCTCTGTTAGCAATGTTGTCACTCTGTAGTGAATGCAGTGTGTGTTGTTGTTTTTTATTTTCTTCAGATGGGCCTGTTACTGTAGGAATGAGTCTGGATATCGCCAGCATAGACACCATATCAGAAATCAACATGGTATGATACTCTTACAAACCACAAGCATACAAATATTATTTCTAAATCACTAAGGTATCACAAAATATTCTGTTTTTCTGTAAATGTTTGCTTTAAAGCATATACAATAAGAAAGCATAGAGTCAATGACAAATTCTTAATTTGAATCTGAGGTGATGAATTTAAAAAAAGTGTAGTTTATAATGTAAGTGCTAAGTTAATAGAAATGAAAAAAATGGGGAAAAAATGCAATTTTGTTTGTGTGTGTGTGTGTTTATTTTTTAAAGTGGACCTTGTAAAATTATACTTAAAATATCATAACTTGATCTTCTGGTGAACCAAGTTTAAAAAAAAAAAACTTTAAATACACAATGATAATTACAATAATTTTCAGTTTAGAATTACAACAATTATGAGGTTTTCTTTCTGTGATTCTGTTTATTATAATATAATATAATATAATACAGTATAATTTAAGAGTATAAAAAATGTAAGTTATAACACCTTAATATTTTTAAAAATATTAAGAAAAAAACTTTAAAATGAATAGTAATTCAGAAATTGACAACATGGTTTTAAGTCATTGTATATATATGAATTGCATTTTTAATGTATCTTTTTAAATCTCAGTGGAAAAAAAAGAGTGTCACATCCTTGGCCCATATTTCAAAGAGCCTCTTTGATCTTTAGACAGAGTTGTATAAGAGCTGAGCGTATGATGTAAAATCTAAGCTTATGGCGCACATGGCTGAAATAAGCATCTCTGTTCAACCTCCCCAGGATTACACAGCCACCATCTTTCTTCGTCAGCGCTGGACGGACGAACGCTTGTGTTTTGATGGCAATAAGAGCTTGAGTCTTGATGGGAGACTGGTGGAGCTCCTTTGGGTCCCTGATACGTTCATTGTGGATTCCAAGAAATCCTTCCTGCATGACATCACTGTCGAAAACAGACTGATCCGGATATTCCCCAACGGAACTGTGCTGTATGCCCTGAGGTAGTGAGGTGTCATTCACCGGATCTGCTCTATAGTCAGACACTGCTGAGGTCTTATGAAAGGAGATAGTTGAGGAAAGTGTTCACTGTTGAAGGACTGACTGGAGGGATTAGGGTTTAAGGGGACAACTAGAAAGAGGCAGGGATAGTTACGGGCCAGTGGAAGAGTTCACAATGGCAGAAAACAGGGTAAGAATAGAAGCAGTGGCAAGGGACTCAAAGCTTGTGTACAGATGGGCAGCTGGCATCAAAAAATTAAGCAGTGACAGTGAGCTGATTTTCTAGTGTTATATAAGCAACAACATTCTCTCATGTATGTCACTCTTTTTTTCTCTCTGTTTCTCTAGAATTACTACAACGGTGGCCTGCAGTATGGATCTAACCAAATATCCCATGGACAGACAGACGTGCACCCTTCAACTTGAAAGCTGTAGGTCTCAAATAATGTGCTATTTCTATAGACAGATTTTAAACAGTTTACAACACAGTGGGATTCATTCATTTGTAATTGCTTAAGTGTTTTTTAAGTGCATTTTTATGCATGACCATATCAGATAAACGCACCATATTGAAATACATTTTTCGTGTTATTCTTAAATACGAAAGACTCATAGCATATTTATACATTGTTTAAAATTCTATCTTTCCAAAAGTTTATTTGATTTCTATATTTTTAAATATGCTTAATATACTTTTAATTGTATTTGATAAAAATATATATTATAAAATATATTATAAAAATATACTTTTGATATATATTTTTATGATATACTGTATAATGTCTGAACCTTTGAATAGTATTATATATTATACTGTTACTGTATATGTAACAGTATATATAACAAGTATATATCACAATTTAAAATATATGTTTTAATATAGGCCTAATTTTAATATTAATACTATACTATATTAATTTATAGTTAAATCTTAGTTCATGTGATGGCAAAGATGATTTTTTAAAAATCAGTTTACACGTTTTACTCACAAATAAATGTTACTGCAACAGTAAGTGAATGAGAATGGTGTGTTTTGAGCTGACCTTATATTGCTTTTAGTCTCTTCCTGAATCTGCAGTACAGAATGTTGTGTTCTCACCAAAGTGTGATTTAGTACAAATATGCTGTGTGGCAGGCATTAAACCTTCAAAATATGTGCATGTTTCAAGACTTTTTCTAAATTTGTGAAGTTCCTGTGAAATATTAATTTCACTAATGATGGATGCTCCAGATGTACACACCATAAATGTCCCTTAAGTTGTAAAAAATTCATCTGCATACAAGGTCTTCCGTATGCTCCCTCACCTAACAGTGCTGTGTGAGTGTTTGGCTTGCCATGTATGAATATTAAAGATTATTTATATTATTTAGACACATGAGCATTATGCTGATATGTTGCATTGATTCTGAAGCCACTATAAGTTAAGGAAGCAGCCATTCAGAATATTTTAAGGTTTACTTTGTCAGCTGGTGTTACATCTGCTTGATGATTTTGGCCAGTTGAATGGACATTACCCTGCTGAAAAGACTAGCATGGCTGGTCACCAGCATATGGTGTGTTTTGGATGCTGGCGTCTCTACCTGGCTTCTTCCCTAACAGAAAGGCTGCTGTATGTGCTTTTTGGCAATACCAGATGAATTACTCACACAATATGCAGGAGATAAATGAGCCAGCTATTGTAGACCATCACCAAACCAAAAATATAAACTAGCCTCGGCCAGCATGTTAATTCTTAGTTGTGTACGCTGGTATTTTCAGCAGGACATATAAACGGTTAAATTAGCGACACAAGCTATAAAAACAGTGTGACAGCTTAAGTTGATGTAGTCTTCACAGATCAGTATGTGCTTCTTGTTTGATAAAATAACTAATTGCTGGGTGGAATCAGTGCAAGATATTTCACAATGTTTTATGCTCTAGATGGAGGAAAAATATTTAATATGCACGGCAAGTTTTTTTTATTTTTTTATTAGATTTCTTTTGCACACTAAACTTTGTATGACACAGTGCCATCTTGAGGTGTACATTATGTATTACATCAGAATACAACATTCTGTAAGAATAGAGCTGTTTTATTTTTCAGTTCTACAACCCAGAAATGTTTTTTTAATAGCGTTTTTTAGTTTATGATAGAAAATTCTAAAATGGAAAATGGAGACGTTTCCTGATTCAGTGTTTAAAATATAATTGAAATCTCAGTTGTTTTTATCTGTAGATTAAAAAAAATGGGACAATATATTTTTGTATAGATTTTTGTAATTGCTGTGGGTTCCTACTATTAGGGGGTATACTTTTATTTTATTATTTTTTTTTTTATACTATACATTATAAAAAAAATTCATATGTATTTACTTTTACAAACTGTGAATACACTGTATACAGTGATCAAAATAAGTGTAAATGTTGCAAGTGTAATTGTCTAGCTGATTTAAAAAAAAATGCTAACAAGGATATGTTTTACATGCTTCACGAATCAGACAACTCTTGCAACTGTCCTTATTTAGCAGCTTTCCTCAGGAAAATGTCTTAGGGAAATGTGAATTAAAATTTCAAGTTCGCCTCCAAATGACTGAACAGAATTATTGATGTTATGGTAATGCCTATATCATAGCGTAATGCTCTAGCGGCATTGCATATAAAATTAGTGGTAATTGAATGCTTTTATTACTGCCGTATAAGTGTAATTTGGGGGAAATATAGCAGCTCTCAGCAGTGGAATTACTCATTATGTAGTGATAACTGGCTCTTCAATTTATATTATGTTTTCCACAGGGGGATATAATGTGAAAGATGTGGTTTTCTATTGGACACGTGGAAACCAGTCAGTTAGCGGTCTTGATCATTTACAGCTGGCTCAGTACACCCTTGAGGATCACTACACCTCTGAATCTGAAGCCGTTTATGAGACTGGTATGTCCACACACACACACACACACACACACACACACACACACTCACTCACTCACTAGAGAGACTTTATGTGCTGTATTGATGTTTTCACTTTCTTTTTAATAATGTAACAGGTAATTACCCAAAGTTGATATTTCACTTCAAACTCAAGCGGAGCATCTTATATTTCATTCTGGAGACGTACGTTCCTTCCAGTGCTCTGGTGGTCCTGTCATGGGTCTCATTCTGGATCAGTCAATCTTCAGTTCCTGCTCGCATCTGCATAGGTAGGAACAAAAAACAAAACAAAAATTCTTACCAGTCACAAACTTTTGAACAGTAGTGTAATTACACTAATCCTTCAGGTACAGAATCAATAACACATTCTGTTTATGACCAACAGAAACATTCAAGCACTTGTAATTGAGAATCAAAAGTGGTAAAGTTTCATCTCTAGTTAGTGTTGTTGATATTGTTTTATTGTAAATACTTGTTTTATATGTCATGTTTCCGTTGGTGGACACCCTGCTCATTACATATATAGTCAGTTTTCTCATTGGTGATGCAACTGCTTAGCAAAAGAACAGATTTTGCTGATATTAATAGTTTCAGATCACATAATCCATTGCTCTAACAACATAGCTAATGCAGTGGATCTGGATTTGCTTTTTCACAGAAATAACTTATGCAACACTCTTGTCTAATAATAGCTTGTTTCTTACCTAACGTCATGCTCTCTTCATCACCACAATAACCACCTTCTGAATCCCCATGTAACAGTCAAATTAAGCTCTAACAAGTGTCATTATTATCTTTCCCAAAAACACGTAAAATAACTAAATTATTTTTGTATTGATTACTCAATTTAGAAAGTAAGGACAACATTTGGACAAGTTTTACTTGAATATCTAAGTAGGGTCAAGAAAACAACTTTTGGTATTAGCAAAGTAAGACTCTGAGACTGTATTGGATTCATTAATGTTTTATAACTCGGTAATCTCTCACAGGAGTGACCACAGTCTTAACTATGACGACCCTGATGATGGGAGCCCGCACCTCTCTACCCAATGCCAATTGCTTCATCAAAGCCATCGATGTGTATCTGGGCATCTGCTTCAGCTTCATCTTTGGCGCTTTGATTGAATACGCAGTCGCTCATTTCTGCACTTTACACCAGCCAAATGCTGCCAATGCATATATGGTGAGAATCTTTATCAAAATAAACGTGGCCTATAACAAATATTTATGCTGCTTGTTAAATTTACTTATAGCAATACAATTGTTATAGATGTTGCATTAATTGAAATGTACTATACTTTAATGTATCAAGTCTCAGTGAGAGCTATGATGTGCAAATGTTACTGCAGTGACATGTAATTTCCTACTTTTGCTTTTCTACATTAACAGGTCTTTCAATTTACTCAAAACACTAACTTGAATATATTGGAATCTACTCAATACAACTGAGCTGATATAACTAAAAAACACTAAAGATGTATGTTTAATATTAGGAATATTTGCTGAAAATTAACTCACCGTCAAGCCATCCAAGATGTAGATGAGTTTGTTTTTTCATCGAAATATATTTAAAGAAATTTAGCATCACTTGCTCACCAACGGATTCTTTACAGTGAATGGGTGCCGTCAGAGTGAGTCTAAACATCTGATAAAACATAACAAAAATCCATGACTAATCCACACGACTCAAATCCAGTCCATCATTTAACAGATTTTACTAAAGAAAGCAATAGAGGATTTACATTTTATCCATAAGCAATGATTTGAAGTTTCAAGTTATTATAAACACAGCTTTTCACTTCGAAAGACTTTAATTGATGGACTAGATTCATGTGGATTACTTGTGGATTATTGTGGTGTTTTTATCAACTGTTTGGACTCTTTCTGACGAAAATTCTTCACCTTGCAGTAGTCGTAACAATAAATTGAACACTTTTATCTCTCATTGTTGCATC